>ML814148.1:21441-53521 GCA_009831015.1 Picea engelmannii | reverse complement strand
TTGTCCTGGGAAGCCCTTCTAACACAAGGGTCAATCACGAGGTCGCATTGAGACTAGCAGAGTTACTCACCCTGCTTTGTTGGTCTTGGTGTAGAGATTACGTGTATTATGGGGGTCGCTTGAGAGGTATACCCACAATGATGCATGGAAGCCTTTCAAGTTGATTTTGGGCTAGATACCCTACCCTTGCATGTGGATCGAACTGTCGACTGTTTCCCCAGGCATCACTGTAGTAATTGGTAACCTTAGTGGCCTATCTCTCTAGGTTCTTTACATGAGGTGACTGTGGAGGGGCAAGTCTTCACGGTACCTGGAATCGACGTTGGCCAAACTCACTCGGGCTCCTTGGAGGGTATACCCACGATTATGTGTGGGATCTTGCACCAGGGTGTAAGTCCATTAAGCAGGTCGTCAATGTAACTTTTCCACCCTCTTTATCTCAACCCCTTCTTACATTGTTCCTGTGAAATTGGATTTCATCACCAACTAGTGTGCTCATTGTAAGAAGGTTTTGTTCGTTTTCTTGCTTCCTAGATTTTTCGCGTGTGCTATTTGTTTTCCCTAGAAGATTCTAGGTTGGATTTTTTTAATGGTGTCAGCTCCTGGAATGACCAATGAATAAAATCCTGCTCCAGGGGAACCTTTTGTTTTTCCCTCTTGTGGAAACATTGGTCCTCCTCACCTTGCTACTTTGAGCCTTCCAGGTCTCACAATTGGATTACCGGTATGGTTGGTTTCCACTCAAGTAATCTCGAATGCAGTAAGTTCTTCGGTCGTAAGCACTTCCCCCCAAGAGTATCAACCTCATGTTGATCCCTCACCTTCTTCACCAATAAGGTCTTCTTCGCCTTCTTCGCTTGCAATGTCACCTTTTGTTTCATCTTCTTCATCGGGTGAAAGTTCTGAAGCTAGTAACCCGGTGAATAAGAAGAAGAAGAAAAGAAAGATTAAGAAGAAGAAATATAAGGGAGGGTCAAAACCTCCGACTGTTGTCAAACATGTTGGAAAACAACCAGTTACTATTAATCTTACTGGGAGTGTTGATGATGTCAAGATCACCCAAACAACCCGTAATCCTAAGTACCTTTGCAGGCTTTGTAAGGGTAGCCATCTTCTTAAGGAATGCCTGAGTCTATCCAAGGTTATAGAAGCATGGTCTACACATCCTCGAAAACCTATGTCGTTAGCCTCTGAAAAACATGCTGATGACCTCCCATCAACTAATCACGATACCGTTGGGAAGAAGAAAAGTAGAGTCAAGTTTCCGTGCATGTTATGCAAAGGGAGTCATCTCACTCACCTTTTCCCTTTGAATGGATGAAGCCTCTAAATTACTAGAAGACATGACTGTTTCACAACCTCAACTTCCAGTTGCTTATCGCAAGATTTCTCTCAACCCACCTATAGTTGATGGAATGATCAATCTGTTTCCCCTGTCGCTCAGTTTGGTTGATGATGTCGTCAATATGGTCACGTCCTTAGTTGAACCAGTTGACAAAGTGGTTGATCTAATACCATCCTCGGTCAATCCCACTCTCCCCTCGGAGAGGGAAACCCAAGCGGTCGATCCGTTTACACCTGTCAACCCCATTCTCCCCCTGGAGAATGAAACTCAAGTGGTCGATCTGATCTCTCCATCGGTCGATCCTACTCTCCCGCTAGAGAGTAAAACCAATATTGCCCATGTTTTTCTCGTTGATACAGACTTTGTCGTGTCATGGGGTATTCGTCCTTCTCCCGTGAAACTCCCTCCAAGTAATGAGACCATCCATTTTCATTGGGGTGTGCTAACTGGACCTCGTCTTCCCTCTCACGTTCCTTTCCAAATTACAGTACAAGTTTGTGGTCGAGATGTTCCTCAGACACTAATAGATGAAGGGTCATCTGTTAGTATTTTTTCCTCTATCTTTGGGTTGTCCTCCACTTGCGCTGGTTATGCAGAATCTGTTAGCTTTTAACAAAAGAACCAATCAACCTTTAGGGACTCTTCCTCAGTTTCCTCTAACTTTGGGAGGGAAAACTGTCTTTATTGATTTCATGGCAGTCCAAGACCCCTTGGATTTTTCTTTACTCCTTGGGCGAGATTATGTCTATACCATGAAAGCTATTGTGTCTACTCTTTTTCGTGTGATATCTTTCCCTCACAATGGACAAGTTGTGATTATTGATCAACTTTCATTCATTGACCTCTCTTGGATTTCCTCCCTAAATGGTTATTACATGTAGACGGTATTGCCCCTGCCACAGGTCAATTATGTGGAATTGTCTCCCATGGCTTCAACTTCTGATGGCTTAGATCTAGTAGTTGACATGGTGATCTCTTCGATAGGGTTGTTAGAGCCTGATCTCTTTACTCCTGTCGCGACCCTTGACATGGTGTCCTTCCAGAGTGTGTTTCTTCCTTCCAGTGAGGACCTCTTGGAAGCCATGACCGAGTTTTGTCCCTTGACATGGTCTCCTTCCGGAGCATTGTCCTCTTGGAATCCATGATCAAGAAGACTCCAAGGATAGTTTTTTGCGTCTCTTTAACAACCTCATTAAAAAATGAAACAAAGGTTTTGAGGATAGTTTTTTCATCTCTGTAGCAACCTCGTTAGAAAATGAAACAGAGGTTACGAGCATAGTTCTTGTTTCTGTGTCAATCTTGTTAAAAACTGAAATAGCTTCCCCCCTCTCTTTTTGAGTCAAGTCCTTCGTCTAGTATTTGAAGCTTCATTTCATTCTCCTTTGCAGTTTGATGAAACAAATCTTGGGGGGCATTTTCCTCAGCCTCTGGACTTCATGCTGAAGTAGAGCCGCTAGTTTCTTAAGCTGGGGGCTAAGTACCAACCATCCCTGTGTTACACATTGGGAAGTCCAAGCATAGTTTTCTATGGTTCAAGCTTGTGTAAAAATGAAACCACTTACCTCAAGCATAGTTTCCTCTGGTTCAAGCTTCCGTAAAAATGAAACCAGGTCCAAGCATAGTTTTTTTTTTTTTAAAGCTTGCGTAAAAATAAAAACAATCCCGAGCTTAATCTTTTTTTTTTCTCATTCTCATAAATCAATGAGAATGTAACCGAGTATAATTTTATCACTTTTTCGAACTCGTAAAGGTTATACGAAAAAGGAACCCCCTAGAGTATTCTTTAAGATCTTTTCAGACTCTCTAAACATGAAAAGATTGCCAAGCGATCTTGTTCTTTTCACGCTCATTAAAGTATTTGAAGAAAATTTATGTTGAGTGATAGTTTATCTATTTTTTGGTCTCATCAGACTACTTTACAAAAAAGGAACTGACAGAGTTTTCTTTAAGTGTTTTTCAGACTCTCTAAACATGAAAAACCCATGAGTTTTCTTTCTTTGGACTCATAAAACAAACATTGAAAGGACCATATGGGACCTGAGTTTTCATTAAGTGTTCTTTAGACTCTCTAAACATGAAAAACCCATGAGTTTTCTTTCTTTGGACTCGTTAAATAAACATCGAAAGGCACACAATGGGACTAAACCACTCCTTCCTAGGGTTCATTAAACATACTCCAAGGGACTCGTCCGAAGGATGAGCTTAAATTGACAAGCATATGTTATCCTCCTCAATCTTGTGTAAAAATAAATAGGTACTCGCCAGAAATGGTGGGGGAAAAAATTGGGAAAGAATTGTGCCTAAACCTGTATTTTGTGGAAGATTCACTTTTGAACATGACACCCTTTCACTTGCCTTGTATCTAGGTTGGAAAATCCACTTGTCTCGTGATCATACTCCTTTATAGGATTACCAATCGGTCTATGATCCCTATTTTTGAGTCAGTGTTTCCAAGACAATTGTCGTGTCGTCAATATGTTCAAAAAGATGTCCAACCTAAAAATCCGTCTATTGCGTTGGCCATTTCTACAGTCTTTAAGCCTTCTATTTCATCGGCCATCCCTGAGTTAGTCCTGAATCACTTGTTACTCTGATCTACATCAAATCTTGTTACATGTTTCATGTCATTGATGTGGGATACATTAAGGCCCTCCTGTGACGAGTATTTTCCTGTCGACTTCAACTCATTATCTAGGAATTAGACTTAGAAACCAATTGGTACCTTGGAACTTGCATGCCTCAATGGCAGGTTTCCTCGCTTTCGATAGTGGGTTTTCATTATTGACTCCTGATCGAGATATTTCGTCGAGTGTTCGACTTCAGCTCATTAATTCACATTCGTTGGATTGTACTAGTGTACCTTGGGATTCATTGACATTAATGGTGATTTCCCTCACACTTGTTAACGTTATACACTAATTACTAGTAATCAAGTGGTTTCTACCATGTTCTACTTCGACACATGTATTCGAATGGTTAGATTCGTACCATAGAGTGGTGGAGATGAAGACCCTGGATCCTTTTTGATAGATTCAGGTTGCATTGGAGTATATTCAGTTTGTACTGTTGCATAGATCCACATTGTATGTTTGGTGGCTATGTTCAAATTTGAGTTTTTAACACATAGATCCACGGTGTATTTTTGGTGGCTATGTTCAGATTTGAGTCATATTGGCATGGATCCACAGTGTATGTTTGGTGGCCATGACCTGTCTTACTTGATATGGATCTTTGCATGTCGACATTTATGATTTGAGTCATTTGTATTCTGAGTATGGGAATGCCTACCTCAATGATGATATATTATTGTACTGTATTTCCTTGTTTGCTGGCAGGTTTCCGACCGACTGTTTCTTGTTCCCTACACACACTCGACAAAGTATTTCAGCTATCACTCTGTTCTAACTTCATACTTTGGGGGCTCTTTGTTACAAATTATTTTCTTCATCCCTATGACCATTAATGATGTAAACCTATCTATTTCCTACAGAGGGGTTAATGGCCTGAGATCCTGAAGAGAGAAGGGAGAAGAACTTTTCTTGAGAAAAGAAGTTGCATTTTCCTGTGTAAAAACCTTATAAAAAGTAAGTTTGCACATTGCCTATGTATTAGGGTGCGAGAATGCCTGATTCTCGCAAGCTTCATCATAGCTAGGGTGCGAACAGTTCGCAGGTTGCACTATAAGCAGGGTGCGAGAATGTCTACATGTGGGAAAAACTAGCGTTTTTCTCGAATCTTCTAGAAGGAGAAACTTCTATGGTGAGGTGGCATCCGAATGGTTTGGATCTTACTTGCTTTCATGATTTAGTGGGATCATCCTAACCTCCTCACCTTATCCTCTTCAACTTATAAAAGGAGAGGATCTCTCATGGAGAAGGGGTTTTTAATCTTTGTTAGCTTTGGTTGGCTTGGAATTATTAGCTTGGTTAGAGTGGCTTTGAGATTTTCTTTGTCAAGATAGATTGTGAGTAGCTATCAGATCCATGGTCTCAGAATCCTTGGAGCAAGAAGTGTGTGGGGAATGAAGGACAGTTGGAAGGGACCTTACGACATCAAGGCCATGGTTGTAATTTGTCTTTCACATTTAATATGATACAGTAATATGATTATTTCCTATAAAGCTTGTTGTGTTTTATTGTATGATTCCTTGATCACGTACATAGGTTTATATTGAGTTTATGCTATTGCTATCACTTTGGATGGTTGCGTTCTTTTGCAGGATCACCATTGTATGAGCGTTGGAACGGATCTAGGATGGCGATGGTGAGAGGAAGGGACATTTAAATGGTATGTCACCCATCCCTCTTTAGTTAGTAAATTCAATATCTAAAACTTAAGGAAAACATCATGTTATGGTGTGTTTTGTTCTAGATCTAGGTGGATCTAGGGAGATCTGTTAGTGTCCACACCTGCCGATTAGTCCGATAACAGAAGCAAAATAGAAAATTTTATTTAGGATGTATACATTGTAGTTTGAGAAACCCTACCATGATATAAAATAAGATTTATAAGTTGAAATTGAAAAGAAGTAACCAAATGTATCCCTTCCAGAAATGGAGGGTAATGAAAAGATGTTGATGGTGAGGGTGAGATCATAAATCTTACAAAAGAAGGTGATTCATTGGGATATATTCCATTGGGAGCACAATACCTAACTAAGAAGTTTAATGGGGCGAAAGAGAAGTATAACAAGGTTTGGAGATCAGAAAGAGTTTAAGAAAGAATTTAGGTCAAGGAATAATATCCTAGTACAATTACCATGGTGTTCATATTGAAATAGGGCCTAGAAGAGTTTATAGAAGAGTTTATATTATTGATATTGAAGACCACATTTAATTGATGGAGAGTAAGGTAGAATACTCTGTTGGGTTTAAATTCAACTGGATTTAAAAATAAATGGAAATGTAGCTTTTTGTTGGAGGAATCTACAAAATAAAAGAGAAGGAAAGGGAAAGGGAAAGGAAAAACAGAAAAGTTGGGAGCATATGGTTACCAAGTTAATGAGGGAAACAATGCACCCAAGAATGAGGTTTCAATGGATGAGAGGGATTGAATTCTTTATATTACTAAATGAATAAGGAAGGATAATGAGAACAAAGATTTTATGTATGAATAATACAAATCTATTTTGTAGAACAAGTAGAGTGAAAATGGTTATGAACAACCATAAGAGGAAGAATTCATCTTGAAGTAGGAGGATGATGAGATTAATGAACTAAAATCTAAAATGAGAGATGCATTGGAGGACTTTAGTGATGAATATATTGATGTGAATGAAGTAATTCCTAAAGAGGGAGATAAATTGTAAGGAATATATAAAGTGACATGAATCTAAAGCAAGATATTGAGGCTTCTTATTCCATTTTATGATATTATGGTTCTCATTCTAATAATGGATAAGATGGAAAATGAATTTCCCATGATTAATGGCATGAGAAGTCATGAATTTGTAAGAGAATATAATAATGAGGAGGTAATGGTGGAAGTGATAGAAATGGTCAGAATCATAGTTTAAGCATTATTGGTCCATAGGGGAAGACCTGGGGCTCAACGCTTCAATAATGCAGCAACAAAACTGTAACTATCGTCCCTTTCAGAAAAACCTATGAAGCAGATGAAGTAGGAGAAGGGGGGTCGCACGACTCAAGTGTCTACAAAATAGTTGGGACACAAATCTGTGATCATAGTACTTGGCAGAGCACTTAGCAGTTAACATAAATTAGTCTTTAACCCTTATTCACATCGCAAGTCAAAACCCTAATTACAGAGCATCGCAATATCCAACAATATCTAACACATCCAAGAAGTTAGCACATAGAAATAGATCATATGTAGCATTCATTCATATCACTAAGCACTAAGATATTATACATAAATATTATAGCACCAAACATAAATCACATCCATAACATATTAACCATAATGCAAAAAGAAACCACAACACATGATATATGTGGTTCACCCCAGTGTGGGGCTATGTCCACCAAATATTATTCTTATTTATTATCTTGTTTCAATCTCCTTACATGCACAGAGCCACAAAACCAAATCCGCATAGGACAAGAGATCTGTGTGCACCTCACTAGATCCTCCTTCCCCGAGTTGGGCACAACACATAGCCTTTCTTACAATCTCTTGCACTCGGCTCTGTAAGTTCTCAACACGTAGTATGCACAAAGATAACTTAATCACACAGATCCAACTACTTACATCACTTGCACTTAGCATATCATCACACCTCTTAATTACATTGCCTAGATTTGTATTTATACATTACAAGAGGGCCTAAACATGGGTAAAACCATGGGTCGACATCCCATACCCATTAAATAAACCCTAAACCCAAAAATCCCTCAAAAAGGGAGAAATATCCCTCGATCTCCGCTTCGCCTAAAACTTCGTCTTTGACCAACCTGTCAAAGTCCTAAAAATGGTCAACATGACCAAGGTTCTCAAAAACTTGGTCAAGGGCCAACAGGCCCCCAGCACTCACTTGTGACTCATCTCGAGTCACTCTAATATGGGTAACTTTGCATCAAAGGCCTCAAGCTTGGCTTAAGCTACTTCAACCTACTGCTTTGCCAAAGCCTCCTACTTAACGAAATCTTGAATAACTTTCTCAGTCACAGGTCCTTCCAAGTGTTGTTCCACCATGGTGACTAATTTTTTTAGCTCTGCACCTTGTCCTTCAATCTCCTCAAAAAGTGTGCAATATTAATCTTGCACTGATTTGAGTCTCTGGGTCACTTACATGACTTTACTCTTAATGGCATGGACCTACTACTAAACCGTGTTCCTGTGACCTTTTCATCCTCTCGATCACTGATAGTGGCTTCAACTGTACTTGCACTATTTATTCCTATTTCTTCGCTTCCTGAAGTTGTGACTCCAATGTCCTAAGTTCTAGGTCCTCTACAAAGCGCTCATATGTTTGTGCATTTCGAATGTTTAGTTGTTTGTGTTCTAAGGCCAATTCCTGGATTCTTTCAACTACACTCTGGGTAGTTTCTTCTCTATGATCTTGTACTTCATGTGGATTTCTTGGCACTTCTTGCAATTCCAGTTCTACGATTCTCGCTTGGAGTTGTTGAATGGATTCAGCGAGCTTCCCTCCTTGTCTCTCAATTTTTTCTTCTTCCATTTGTGTCAGGCCCGACATAGAGCGAAGTGATCTATTGATTGCTTCTTTAAATCCAATCTTCTTCATGAGTAGTTGTTCATTTTATTTCTGGAGCTTCTCTCTATCCTTCACAAACTTCGCCTGGAGGTCATATTTTTCTTGTTGCATAACCCAACATTGTTTTAGGGATTCCTCCTTTGCTTGTTTCAGAGCCTCTTTGGCCTGTTCTTTTTCCTCTTGGGAATGACGAGGGAGAGCCTCTATCACATCTTCTATTATTTGTAGTTGGGAAGGCTCATCTCCCAACTCTGTTCCTTCTGAAGGAAGTGGCGCAGTAGACACTGCGCGATTTGAATAGAGAGCATGTTGTACTCCTTTGAGATCTGCTTCAATCCTGTCAAACATAGTCTCTTGTTTGGCTTTGCTTCACTGTAAAATGTCCTTCAAGGTATCTGATACAACGACAATGATGAGGTCAATTTCATCCATTGTTAGAATAGTGTGGAATGGAGGTTTATTGGCTTTTGACTTCTTCCGCATTGAGGGTTTCTATGGGGAAACATTTCTTTTCTTGAATGTCTCTATCTCTGATAGGGTATCTTTAGGTGATGTTACGTCACCCTTCTCCTTCTTGTATTCTTCCCCTTTGGCCTCTTCTTTGTCCACTTCCTCACCTTCTCTCTCTTTAGGTGAATCTGATATAGTCTCCTCTGATGTGTTGTTCAGTTCTTGTACCTCTTCCTTTTTCTTCTTGTTGTTGTTGGGTGCATCATGTTAGAAAAATAGGACCATGGAGTAATAAAATAAAACAAATGTGGAAAAAAAACACAAAAGATACACAATACAAGAGAAACATAGATTTACATGGTTCACCCAGTGTGGTCTACGTCCACTAGAGAAATTGCGTGGTCCTTCCTTTATTATTTTCTAGCAAATGAAGGGATACAACCTATAGCAAAACCTGTTGTAACTTCTTGTTCTTTCTCTCACAGTATCCTCTCTCAGAATACAATATTCGCCATCAAAACATAGACGTAATACATTTCACTCATAAAAGAGGGTTTCCATCTAGGGAAAAAACACTAACATAATTTCTACCATTAGATCTGCGACCTTATAATGAACGGTCCAGATTTACAATGAAATTAAAATATACTTTTACAAGGAAAATTTTCCTTCGGGGGCTTCGCCCCAAACCCCTGCTTTCCCCCAGACCCCCCAGCTAGGGGGATAGCCACCCCGGACCCCGCAGAGGGGGTACCCCCCCTCTGCACTCCCCCACGTGGAAGAGTGTACATACTTCTGGGGTGTAAATACTTCATGGGGTATAAACATGGCTGAAAGTAAAATACCTTTGAATCAGGAAGATAATCAGGCTCCACAACCAATAATATCCCACTTGGAGACTGATCTCAACAACTCTACCACTGCTATATATGTTGGGCTCTGAACCTTCTTAGAACTGGAAAATTTCTCATCTTCATATTCTTTCTTGAAGACCAACTGAAACTGAGCATGAACTCAATTTCTCTTTGGTTACTCCCTTTGTGAACATGTCTTCAGGATTTTGGCTAGTGTGTATATTTTCCAACTTCAAATGTCCATCTTCCAAGGTGGATCGTATGAAGTGGTACCTCAACCGTATATGCTTAGTCTTCGAATGGAAGGCTAAGTTCTTTGCAAGGTGAATGGCACTCTGACTGTCACAATACAACCTATTGTTCTCCTGCTTCTTTCCCAATTCCTCCATAAACCTCTATAACCAAATCATCTCTTTACTAGTCTTTGTAGTAGCAACATACTCTGCCTCTGTTGTTGAAAGTGCAACAACCTTTTGAAGTTTCAAAATCCAACTTACTATTGTTCCACCTATAGTAAAAACATACCCTGTGGTGCTCTTCCTGTTGTCTTTATCATCTGCCATATCTGAATCAACATATCCCTGTAGAAAAGTGTCTAAACCTCCAAAACATAATGCATGAGTATTAGTACCTCTCAAATACATGAGAATCCACTTTACTACCTCCCAATGTTCTTCACCTGGATTGTTCATATACCTGCTCACAACTTCCACTACATGTGCAATATCTAATCTTGTGCAAACCATTGCATACATCAAGCTACCAACTGCTGATGAATAAGGGACCATGGACATGTATTCTATCTCCTCCTGTGTCTTGGGACACATTTTCTTAGTTAATCTGAAATGGATAGCCAAAGGTGTACTAACTAGTTTTTCATTCTGCATTCTGAACCTCTCCAACACCTTCTCTGTGTACTCACCCTGAGACAATGTCAATTTGTGATTTTTTCTCTCTCTTGTTATTCTCATGCCAAGGATTTTCTTTGCAGCACCCAAATCCTTCATCGCAAATGAATTGGCTAATTTCTTCTTGAGCACATTTATATCCTGCATATTAGACCCTGCAACAAGCATGTCATCTACATATAATAGAAAGATAATAAAACTTCCATTTTCTAGCTTTTTAAAATAAACACAGTCATCAGAATGACATCTACTATAATCCTGTTCTATCATAAACCTGTCAAACTTCAAATACCACTACCTTGGAGCTTTCTTTAATCCATACAAGCTCTTCTTCAACCTGCATACGAAATTCTCCTTCCCTTTGACCTCATACCCCTGTCGCTGCTGCATATAAATATCTTCCTCCAAATCCCCATGGAGAAAATTTGTTTTTACATCTAACTTTTCAAGATGCAAATCTTCTACTGCCACAAGACTTAAAATAGTCCTAATTGAATTCATTTTAAAAACAGAAGAAAATATTTCATCAAAATCTATACCTTTCTTTTGTGCCAACCCCTTTACAACAAGTCTAGCCTTATACCTCTTTTCTCCTCCATCTTCGTCCTTCAACTTGTAAACCCATTTATTCTGCAATGCTCTTTTTCCTGCAGGAAGTTGAACCAAGTCCCAAGTCTGTTTATTTAACAGGGAATCCATTTCCTCTTTCATGCCTTGCTCCCACTTCTTTTTGGTGTCCACCTGCATTGCCTCTTCATAACATTCTGGTTCACCAGAATCAGCCAACGATAAATAATACAATGAAGGAGAGTATCGTTCAGGGGGTATACTTAACCTGGTACATATTCTAACAACACTTGTAGGTGTTTAAGGTACCTGCTGCTCTTGTTTTTGTACATTTTGATTTTCTGGTTCTTTTGGAATTTCTTTTTTAGTGATCTCATCAAGCACTGTGTATTCTTGTTTTTCTTTTTCCCGTTTCTTTCCCTGCAACTGATCTTTGTACATGACCTTCTCATTGAATATGACATCTCTACTCCTAATGATTTTGTTATTTTCATAATCCCATAAGCGAGAACCAAAATCATTAACACCATATCCAATAAAGGTACACTTCTTGGATTTTGCCTCAAGCTTTGTTCTATTATTTTTATCAATATGAACAAATGCTTCACAACCAAAAGTTTTCAATAAAGAATAGTTTACCTTTTTTTTTGTCCATTCCTCCTCTGAAATTCTACCATCCAAAGATCTTGAAGGTCCTCTGTTTATTAAGTAAACAATAGTATCTACAACATCTTCCCAGAACTATAAGGGAAAACTGCCATGCAATCTCATACTCCTTGCATGCTCCATGATTGTCCTATTCATCCTTTCTGACACGCCATTTTCTTGTGGTGTTTTTGGAACTGTGTTCTCTCTAAGAATCCCATGGAATGAATAGTAATAATCAAACTCCTTGCTATAATATTCACCTCCATTATCTGACCTGAGACACTTCAACTTTTTTCCTGTCTCATTTTCAGCCAAAGCTTTCCATTTCTTAAAAGTGTCAAAAACATCAGATTTTTGTCGAATGCAATCAACCCAAGTTTTTCTAGTTACATCATCAATAAAAGTAACATAATAATTAGAACCATCAAGAGATGATACCTGAGCTAGTCCCCATACATCTATATGCACAATCTCTAACCTTTCATTCTTCTTTTCTTTTCCGACTCTGAGAAATCTGACTCTCTTTTGTTTTCCACAAACACAATGCTCATAGAAGTCCAAACAAATTTGTTTAAGATATGGAAACAAATTTATTTTATGAAGTATCTGCATACCCTTCTCACTCATGTGTCCAAGCCTATGATGCCATAGTGTTGTATCTACTCCTGTAGAAGCTAAAGAGATAGAAGAGTTAGTACTACCAATACATAAATACAATGTACCTACCTTCTCTCCTTTTGCTATCACCAATGATCCTTTGATGAAATTCCACGTCCTATCTATAAATATGCATATACAACGTTCACTTGCCAAACATCCTGTTGAAATTAAATTTTTCCTTAAATCTGGAACATGTCTTACATCTTTCAACAACCATTGGTTTCCATTGCATTGCTTTATTTTTACCTTTCCCATTCCAACAATTTTGCATGGTGCATCATCACCCAAATGAACCTGTCCAAAATCACCTTGAAAATAATCTAGAAAATGTTTCCTATGGGGTCTGGCATGAAATGAATCCCCTGAATCTACTACCCAAGACTCAGAAATATTATCTATAGAAAGAATTAAAGCATCGTGTAACACATCACTTGTTAAATTTGCTTCCTGATTTCTCTCCTACTGTCCATCTATTTGTTTCTTTGAAGCTCTACAGTCTTTTCTTAGATGTCCTTTCTTCCCACAATTCCAACACTCTATCTTTCCAATTCTGGATTTGGATCTGCCCTTCCTAGAATTCCTGTGGTTCCCTGATCCCTTTCCTCTATCCTTTTGTCTTCCCTTGTTCTCCATGTTCAACGCATTACCTAATGTCTCACCTTTTCTTTTCCATCGCATTTCCTCACTAAGGATAACACCATCAACATCATAAAATTTTAATGTATTTGAACCAGAGACAGAGTTACTTACAGCCATGACCAAGCCATTCCATCTTTCTGACAATGAGCACAAGATTAGAAGAGCCCTAACCTCATCATCAAATTCCACTTTTACATAACTTAGTTGATTAGTAACCATATTAAATTCATTTAAATGATCTGCAACAGACCCACCTTCTAACATCTTCATATTAAATAATCTCTTCATTAGAAATACCTTATTGGACATCGAGGGTTTTTCATACAATTTGGCCAATGCCTCCATCAAACCCTTCGTTGTCTTTTCTTTGGAAATATTGAAAGCCATCGACGTTGCCAGGCTTAGCCGTATCGTTCCTAGAGCCTTTCTATTAAGAATCTCCCATTCTTCATCCTTCATGGTCATCGACTTCTTTTCTACTCCACCCAATGGTAGGAATAGATCCTTTTGATATAAATAATCTTCCATCTGCATCTTCCATAACTGGTAGTTTTGGCCGTTAAATTTCTCGACCCTAAACTTTCCATCTTCTGACATTACTCCCACTCGAACCAGGAACCCACTTTTTCTGCGAGTTACCTTTCGCTTTGATACCAGTTGTTAGAAAAATAGGACCGTGGAGAAATAAAATAAAACAAATGTGGAAACAAAACATAGAAGATACACAATACAAGAGAGACACATATTTATGTGGTTCACCCAATGTGGGCTACATCCACTAGAGAAATTGTCTGGTCCTTCCTTTATTATTATCCAGCAAATGAAGGGATACAACCTACATCAAAACCCATTGTAAATTCCTTTTCTTTTTCTCATAGTCTCCTCTCTCAGAATACAATATTCGCCATCAAAACATAGCCACAATACATTTCTCTCACAAAAGAGGGTTTCCTTCTAGGGAAAAAACCCTAACATAATTTCTACCATTAGATCTGCGACCTTATAATGAACGATCCAGATTTACAATGAAATTACAATATACTTTTACAAGGCAAATTTTCCTTCAAGGGATTCGCCCTCGAACCCCTGCTTACCCCCAGAAACCCCAGCTGGGGGGATAGCCCCCCTAGACCCTGCAGAGGCACTCCCCCATGTAGAAGAGTGTACATACTTTTGGGGTGTAAATACTTCATGGGGTATACACACGGCTAAATGTAAAATACCTCTGAATCAGTGAGATAATCAGGCTCCACAACCAATACATCATACTCTTCATGAGGGACTACAAGGGTTCCTATGAGTTCGAGGTCAAAGAGATCCGTCTATTTGACTGGTATGCGGAATTTTGTAGGCCATTCCTTAGTTATTTCCCCCATATCTTCCTCGGTGAGTTTGTAATAGGATTGGAGCTCTTCCTTATGTTCGTCTCCACGCACAGTAATATAAATGAAGTGCCTATCTACAAGGAACTTCATAAGTGGCCTGAACCGATGCAAAGTATTCAATGCCATGCAAGGGAAGGATTCAATGGCCCTCTTTAGCTGCAAGTAATAGGTGTGGAACACTACGTTGGATTGCCATTATTTTTCCATGTCGCTCGAATACCAAATCACAGTGAACTTCACTGTTAGTGGTTCAGATGGCTCGATTTCAGGGAAGGTCTCTCCTTTTGGCATCATTGAAGCAATCAAGGCAGTGATAATCAACAACCAACTGAAGTGAAACTCATAGCCCTAGTCTTGCGCTTCACAACAGTCTTGTTCTAACTGGTTGACGAGATATATCACTCAATCCATTTGCATCCCCTCCACGCATTTTCCTGCGAGGTCGATGACAAACCCCATCACCTACATTGGTGTATTCTTATGGACGAGATTACTAGTGATCAACTAGAAATCTAGGATCACTGTGCCATTTTGCATGGAGGCTACCTTGTAGCCTCACTTCCCCTTCTCTACATCACCGTAGGTGTCTTTTATGCACTGCGCTAGGGTGTGATCTATATCTTTCCCTGGGTGAAAATCCTGAGGATTTAATCCTGGCAAACTCAATTCATTGATCTGGTGGATCAACGCATGATCTATAGTGATGCGCTTATCCAACCATAGGTAACCACCATAGAAGAATGACAACAATATTTTAATGCACATGTTAACCTCATGTTGTTTGAAAAAGTGTGGTATCCTCATCACATTGAGGATGGTTGATCTTGCGATGTCCATGGTCCACAACTGGGGGATTATCTTTGACTTCTTCAGCATTGTTTTGGTAAAATAATTGTGGTGTGAGAATTCCATAGTTCCTGTGATCTCCCAAGTTGAAGTCATTGATATTTAACATCAAAATATATCCTAAGTGTAGTCCAAATACACGTATCCCTTTTGGTAGGTACGCAGTGATAAGTGTTTATTTGAAGTCCCTCGGGACAATGTCACGACTAACCATGCCAGCCAGAGGCGCGATGTAGTCAGGAATTATTGATGGGATGAGCTTCATGCTTTCCAAGTTATCATGATGCTTGATCCATTTCCTTGTCGCAGTTCAGGATGGACAGAATCGATGTCCAGTCAATGGGGATGATTTCACTCCTCTCATCAATGAATCTTGTACTCCTATGTACATGACCTTCTTAGCCATGAGTTCTATGAGGATCTCTCCAACAGATTTATATACTGTGCTAAGGTCACCCGACATACACGCTCAAGATCATATATCTCAGGTTGGTGAACAAAGACACACGGTAAGCAGAATGGGTGGAGAGGTCTCGATAAGCACTGCATGAAAGAAATTAGTTCTTTGTGGGATCAGATAATCATTGTTTGCAAAAGAGTTCCAGGTAATACATTTGACAGGTTAAATAGATAACATCATAACAGGCTCCTCCAATGGGCAGGAATTCCTTAATCAATGTGATAACATCAGCTATGGCATGGTCCCAATGGTCCAATGGCGATGACTTTGGCAATAACTGCATTTCTAGACATTCTGGAGCATTTGTCTAATGGTTGGTATGCCTCCAACGATCATATTATGCCGCCATGGTGAAGTGTCAATGTGCATTGTTCTTCTATTCCGGTGAGGTTCAAATTTTGTAAACCTTCTTTCTGCGAAGTCCTCTATGGAACCTCCTACAACTTTTATAGCTTAGCTTTCTTCTTACTGATCTTTTTGGCCTTCTTTCCTGTGACCTACATCTATGGATTCCTATTTCCATTTTTGTTCTTATATGTTCTTAGCATAGTGGCTTCGCACTGTTGAGGGTCTTTCAAAGGTTTTGAGGGTAATAATTCTTCTACTATTGTTTCTGGATTAGGTTCTCTTCTCTCCTAGATGTACAAGTTCTTTAAGCCTTCCTATGTTCTTTCAACTTTGATAGTTAGGTCTCTGGTCCTCGGTTTCTTCGACTTGTCCTCCTGTTCTTTGATTGAGCATGTTATTTTCCTAGCCATGAAATCATTTAATTCTTTCTTTTGTTGTTCTAGTGCTTCCTCTTATTCTTTCCTTCAGGTCTGGTCTTTCTCAATCCAACTTCTTCCTAGTAAAAGAGAAAATGGGCCGATGTTCTCAAAAAACTTAACAACCTCAAATTCTTCTTTCGTCAATGATCCATGAGAAACCATAGGTCTATGAGTAAGTCTTCCACATAGGGTTATCATTTTTCCTTTAAGTAATCCTATTCCTCCCAATGAAGGAACCATAGTTGGCTTTCCCAAAATTTCCCAAGTATGTTCTGTCATAATATTCAGTTGTGTTTCCTCATATAGAAAACAATCTATGTCAAAGTCTCATATTCTTCTTTCTATGAACTCCTTCTTTTTTAATATCTCTTATAAGATGATGTCTCTATGATCATGTAGTGTTTCTTTCATCTATAATAATATAGTCTCTAATTCGTTTGGGTGTTCTATCATATTCTTAGTTTCTTGGTGTTCTTGTCTCATATTCATCTTTTGAAATTTAACAATCATTCTAGGGAAATCCAAAACTTCATGATCAATAGATTTACAACAGAGACAAATAGGGCATCTACCAGGGAATTCGTTAGAAAGATGTCCTGGTTTTCTGCAACTATAAAAAAGAGTCAATCCTCTCTTTCTCTTAAATGATCCCCAACCTTTCCTATATAGCGCACTGGTATCATAGTGATGAACCTGCAAAAAATTCTTTCTAGGATCTTGCATCCACTTGTTAGTCCAAACATTCTTTGTATGCATAGGAATAACATATCTTTCACTATTTCTATCAAATCTATTCATTTCATGTCTTCTTTCTTCTAGTTGTTCCCTAGTTTTCAGACTAAGACAAAATCTATCAAACATACCTAGATCCATTCTTTTGAAACAAAAATTTCCACTTATATTACCTTTTTCAGAGTAAAAAACTTTAACATGTTACCTCAGTTCTTTAGATCAGACTTATTTTCTTAGCACATAGCTTCGCAAGTCAAGTAGAATACTGCGCACTACAACAACACATCTACGCACAAAGCTTTCTCTTTTCCTCAATTCCAAGCACTCACAGTTTCAGGTCCCCTCAATGGAACCATTTGTTGGTGCAAAAGGGCAGACCCAGGGTTCAATGCTTCAACAATGAACCAACAAAACCCTAACTATCAGCCCTTTCGGAAACACCTGTGAATCAAATGAAGTCTCAGCTGAGGTAGGAGAAGGGGGAGTTGCAGGACTCAAGTGTCTAAAACCTAGCTGGGACACAGATCTGTGATCACAATACTTGGTAGAGCACTTAGAAATTAACATTCATTGTTCTTTAATCCTTGTTGACATTGCAGGTCAAAACCCTAATTACAGAGCAACGCAGTATCCAATAAGATCTAACACATCCAAGCACTCAACACATAGAAATAGATCAGATGTAGCATTCATTCATATCACTAAGCACTAAGCTATTATACATAAATATTATAGAACAAAACATAAATCACATCAGTAACATATTGAACATAATGCACAAAGCAACCACAACACAGGATATATGTGGTTCACCCCCAGCGTGGGGCTAGGTCCACCAACTCTTCTTCTTCTTTATTATCTTCTTTCAATCTCCTTACATCCACAGAGCCACGAAATTAACTCCGCATAGGATAGGAGCTCCATGCACACCTCGCCAGATCCTCCTTCCCCGAGCTAGGCACAACACAGAGCATTTCTTACAATTGCTTGCACTCAGATCTACAAGTTCTCAACACACAGTATGCACAAAGCTAACTTAATCACATAGATCCAACTACTTACATCACTTTCACTTAGTGCAACATCACACCCCTTACTTACATCACATAAATTTCTATTTATACATTACAAGAGGGTTTAAACATGGGTAAATCCATGGGCCGACATCCCATACCCGTTACATAAACCCTAAACCCAAAAATCCCACAAAAAGGGGGCGAGATCCCACGATCTCCGCTTCACCTAGCCGGATCTTTGACCAACCTGCTGAATTCCTGAAAATGGTCAACATGACCAAGGTTCTCCAAAACTTGGTCAATGTCCAACAAGCACTTGGTAGAATTCATGTGAACCCTTGTTGTTTCTTGAAACTTGTGGAGTTGATGATGAACATTGAAGATATGGGATAGAAAGATATAAAGGATTATGGGGAAAAAATGATAATGTTGGTTAGAGTGGATATGAAGAAAAGGAATTATACATGGTTCAATGTATGGAGTTGGGAGAATAAGTGGAAGGGATGAAAAAATTCTTGTGTACCTAGTGACATAGCGTGCACATTAAGGACTAAATATCAAAATAGTTCAACAACTGCACATAGCCTCAACATGATGTCATGGTTTTCTTTTTAACTATAGATCTTGATGTAGGGGAATCAAACCTAAGCATGCATGTGTCATTGTATTCTATATTGCACCGAAAGAAAAATGGTTAAATAAAACATCAACTAATCCTCCATCATCACATTATGAAACCCAAATCAAATGGAAGAGACCTAATGAAGGTTCACACATCAACCAAAAGGTCAATTAAATTTTGGTCACTAAATTATTTTCCACAAATGAACTGATTTGCATTATGTAGTTTTGTTTTTGGGCGATGATTCCATTAGAAAATTATATTGAAGGATTCATACTCATTATATCCTTGCACTATGATCTATAATTCTTCATCTCACTGGTAGTAAATTGTCAACCCAAATCATTGATGAAACCTTAGGTTTTCATCTATTTTTATTCCCAATAGTCATGATGAACCCCAAAGAATTTTTGTTTTGGTTGGATTCTAGTCATTTTTTTTTTCATAATATACTCTAGAATTACCCAAGATGTAACATTTCCCAACTTAACTGAAGAATATTTCTAGGTGGAATACACATAAATAAATATTTTTTTTAACTAATCACGTATCTTACTAACTACAGGAAAACTCATATTTTTAACCATTGTTGATAACATTAATTAAATGTAGCTACAACATGATAAAATACACATGAATGCAATTTAAATAAATCAACACAACAACATATAAATCCTATTAAACATATAATGAATTCACAATCGTTAAGATCATAAATATAACACATAAAACATATAAAACACTTATATTTTAAATCATTTTTCCAAACGACTATTTGGGATGGATGTTTCATCCAATCATATACTTGTTGTTCTAGATATTAATAGCAAGCCACCCCCAAGCCAGGGATAGAAATCCGAAAGAGAGGGTGGTCTTTGATTGCCCACTCATCGCTCAGGAAATCCCACAACCCACTGATATTCTCCTATATATATCCTATTTTCCACCAAATCTATTCCTCTTAGCCCACCCAACCCAAGGAATGTACCCATTCATTTATCTCGTTCCATATATAATCCCATTCATTTATGATCAGAACTTGGACCAGGGGTCAAAATTTTGCTCAAAAATCAAAGTTCTCGAAATTGCCTCAAAACGAATGGGTGTGTATCCCTTGTCATCACAAACCCAACACAACTTGAATGGGTTCAAACGGACGTCGGATGAGTGAGGTATCGTGATCTGTTCGATTCACCAAATAGGCAAAAAAAAAATTGCTGACTGTATAGTCCGTATAGCTGACATGGCAGAGGCCATACAGCTGACGTGGCATGTCCATACGCTGGGGTGGCAGTTGATGACGTGGAAATCATTGGTTGGAATATTTTGGACAAATGATGTTTTGACATGTGGCATTTAATTGGCAAATGGAGTGGTTCCACGTGGCCCAGGCATGGGGTGTCATGTGGCACCCTGGAAAAGGTTGGTTATTTAAAATTATTATAGAGTTCGTGGGGATTGAACCTCGAACCTCCACCACAATCCAACGGTTTGGCAAAGGCCATCCAACCAGCGTGCCACATAGTGTTACTTATTATATATATGGTTTTGATTGTATTTAAGTTTGACTATTGTATAGTTTGGCACAGGGGTCGGGTTGGGGCTTAGCCCCACCCCGCGATTGTATTAACAATGCATATGACTGATGGACAACACAATGCATATGACCGATGGAAAAATGTGTGGGAGTTTTAAAATGACCACAACCACGTGCCCGATATGTGGCACAACCATATTCTCTCTTGGAACCTAGCCCTTTTTGTGTTTGAAACGAGGTCACATGGCCATACGACCAACGACTTGGCGGTTAGGGGGGCTTAGTTCCCTAACCGTTCGATAATTTTGCATGTTTTGCGGTTATGTGCCAGTGCTAGGTTTTAGCACGGAAATGAGAGTGTGCGCTATTTTGGGCACACAGAGGTGTGTTTTGGCGAACCAGAGACAACAAGCTTGAAGGAGGAAAATGGCAGGAGGCCTATCTTCTTCATTTTTTGGCCAAATGAGGTGCCAAAAAATCTCAGCTAGGGGTTTTTGGACGTTTTGAATTCATTGGAACTATTTTCAAAGCCATTTGAAGACTTCTTTTTCATTTTTTTCACCATTGAAGTTTCAGAGAGCTCTAGGGAGCCCGAAGCCCTCATTGATTGAGGCCATGCTCAGATGAGCCCAAGTCTATTTTTTGTGATTGAATAGACATTTTTGGCTAATTATTATGCTATGAACACATTGGGATAGGTTTCAGAGGCATTTGAGTAATTTTACAATTGATTTTTCCACAAGGAAGCTCAGGGAAGCTTAAGGCCACATGTAGAAGAGGTCATGTTCGGATGAGCCATGATCCGTTTTCAAAGTTCTATTAGTCATTTTTGGGGTTTTTATGTATTCTAAAATCAATGGTATATTTAGCTAATCCATTGGAGTTGAGCAGTAGCCTGTAAAATAATTATTGACAAACTAATCCCAGAGAGCCTAGTCCATTGATGGAGGCTCAAGGAGATGTAGCCCAGTTGGGGGTGAACTCCTTTATCATGTTGTGAGTGTTTTCTGGTTATTATTTTCTGCAAGTTATGTTTGTTGTGTATTTATTTAAAACACATATTTAACCATTTTAAAAGGAATTTTCCTCACACATGAACATTTAAAAGAAGATGCATATACTTGGCACATAATTTATCTTGCATAACTAAGACATTGAGAAAGGTCCTAAAAAGTTTATTTTAATGAAGTAGAGGGTGCTTGCATAGCAAAACAAGTCAGCCCCCTATTTTCAGATCAATTTATTAGAGTCTCTCGGGCACAAGTAACCAAGAATATCACTATATGTAAAATCAAAGGAGCTCACTAGTAGGAAAACTACCAGGAAAATAACAAAAATCACTTGTTGTTATAGTGAAACTCACATAGGAGTTCACTCTTCATGCCTAACAACCTACCTCTTCAGTCATTTTATCCAAACACTCTTTATAATTTTCCTTCTATGGTTTCTCCATCTCCAATTCTCGTACTCCCTATTCTCTACTTTTTTTTCATGCCAAACATGACTATCCAAAAATTGTGTCCCATGAAAAACTATGATTGTCTGATTTTGTCCCCTTGGCCACACAAATTTCCTCTCCTTTGACTTTCTTTCTTGACTCAAAATATTCCCAAAACTAATTGTACTATGTCCCATGTTCCCAATAACTATTGCATTTAATTTCTCATACCCAATGTTTCATGAATTCACTGATTGGGCTCTACCACACTGAAACAAAAAATATAAGTTTAATAGATAATCATAATAAAATTCAAGAATGTGGGTTTGGATTGATACCCATGAATAATTATCCCCTTGGGAATCTCTTAGACACTCATAGAAAATCCCCTCTCTTGTGGATTAATTCTCCCTCATATTTTTCCATATCCCCTAGCAACTAATCACATTTTATTTATTAAAACTCATAAATACATTTATGTATACATCACCTAGTCATGACCATACATTATATTTACATTAAGAATTAATTAAACTATTGATTATATTGGGAACGTTACACAAGAACAATAGTTTGTTGAGGGGTCACCAATGACTATATTAATGTGAGGAGATATAGATATTACCCCTCCACATGATTTCTATGTGATAGTATGATATGGTGGATTTCTTACCCATATGGATTTTATTAAATTTTCCCCAAATTTTTTGAGATAAGGGATATGAGAGTAGGAAAATGCATATGGGGATCAAGTGGGGACAACCCAAAAATTTTAGGGAAATTCATAGGGAACAGGTGTATGTCAAGCTCCCTAAAATACATGAACGTGTTTGTAAAATTATGAAAATAAACTAAAAATCTCAACTATAACAATCATGCAATGCAAATTCATCATTCTACAATGTAAATACTAAATATAAATTTGTAAAAAAAGAAAATATGATTCCCCAAACACTATTGTTATTATCATATTTGTATTGATATATTATATTCCACATTGACTCAATCATACAGGTACATCAAATTTTCAAATTTGAAATTTATAACTTATAAGAAAATCCTAAATGACATACTTTGATTCATATTAATTATTCTAAATACTATCAAATATCTTATAATTATAAATGACATACTATGGTTCATATTAATTATTTTAAATTCTACCCAATAATTTAAATACTAAATAGTAAACACTAAAGTCTAAATTAATAAATTAAAATTACTTAAAAATAATAAAGAGTATGAACTTAAATAAGACTAAAATTAATTGTCTAAACTAATAAATTAAAATTAAAGTGTATGAACTTAAATAAACTAATACCAATAGTTTAAACTAATAAATTAAAATTACTAAAAAATAGTAAAGAGAATGTAAAATTAAATAATTTTAATTTCTTTTTAAACTTAAATAAGACTAAGACCAATAGAAACTTGTAATTTGTAATTTCCAAAAAAGCAATTCGATATATGAATTTGAGGACATTGGAGAATTAACATGTAAATTTCATAACTGTGTAGTTTTAATATAAAGCCTATCACGCATTTAAATTACAGTTCCCCTCGTTTGCATGTTTCATATGTAATTGTTTGTGCTTCATCTTTTGTTCTCCACTTTGAGTGTCTACTTTAAGAATCCTACATTACATTTCCTCACCATAGGTTGTTAGGATGGGTAGGAAACAACTATTTGGATCCTCATAACAACAAAACATGACATAATTGGATAATAGAGAACCTTCACTTAACCATTATATATTTATTAGTAGTGGCAAGTAAATTTAGTGTTAGAATTCCAACCATTATATATTTGTTAGTAGTGGCGAGTAAAGTTAGTATTAGGTAAATTTTTCTAACGATTTGTTCGAGAATTTGAATGATAATTATGAATAGAAAGAAAAAATTAATATAAAGTGGTGAAATAACAAAATAACATCATTGAAATAGAAACCACGGATTGAAGACCATTGTTAAAATCAACAGTAAAGAGATGAAAAACTGATCTATCACACTTTTAAATTATACATAATATTCTAATACCTCATGAGATTTGAGGAATTATCCAATTCCATGTTTAAATATGGGTCTTTCAAGAATTTAATCTTATTTTAGAAATGTTTATTTTGTTCTTTACACTGCTTAAAACAAAGATATACTTTTAATCTTTTAAATTAGGGTTAATCATCTCCTTGCAATATTTTAATTTTTTCTTATCCTCTAATTCCTTATAGCACCAAAATTTCTACTTAAATTTAGAGGTAATGCCACTTTTAATATTATTGATATCTGATTTAACTTGATGTCAATCCCACATGAGCCAAGTGGTTTTGAGTGGAGTTTGAGGTACTCATAGGAAGTCTTTTGTATTCTATGTTGTTTAACTTGTTCTTGTAAGTTATGAATCTGTTCATAGCCATGCTCTTAATTTGGGAAAGACTTAATTCCTTGAGGAGGATATGATAGGGTGTATTGGCTTTAATTTTAAATTATAATTTATAAAACACTTACAATTTTTTTCCATCTTTCTCCATGAATATATAGAGATGTTGTAGCCCTAAACCTCACAACCAAATAGCATAACATGAGTGAGAAGACTCTCAAAGAGGAGTTCATTTTTATGCAATAACCAAAGTTGTTCAGATTTACAATTTTTTTCAGGGTCAAAAAAAGCTTTCCATCCTTCATTTATCATTTTTTCAATGATACACTTTGATATACTTTGAATTAAGCTTGTTATGTAAATTAATTTTGAGACATTTGTGAAGTCATTTCGTTGAAGTTATTGTTGTCATACTCAAAATTATTATAGGTAATCTTTTTGGATTTCATTATCATAACTTTTTTATGAGTGTTAACAATCATACCCGTCCTAGAGAATAAATCCTTGGGAATTCTTAATCTCTTTTAGATATCATAGGGACACCTTGCCATAAGATGAATACCATTAACATAAATAAAAAGGTTGATGACTAATCTAACAAACGTTGTTCCAACACATCATGTTCCTTCCAAACAACCCTCTAACTTATCAATGTATGTGTCAAAAATGATAGTACCATCCCCACCCTCATTCTAGTTATCAACCTTATTAGAATAACAATATACCAAACATTTAAAAAAAAAAAAAACAATAACAAAAATATATAAAAAAAATTATTTTATTATTACAACACTCCTACTCAATAATAAAATTATATACATGTATAAAACACTTAACTCTTAATAATTTTAGATACAAAGAGCTGATTATAACATGTTATAAATCAAAACACATAAGGACCACAAAACAAAAATACATATTAAAAAGAAATTACTAAAAAAAATTACTCATTTCCATACTGTGCTCAATATCAATCTTATAAACTCAAGTATAGCATAAGTGTTGATATAATCCTCTAAACGTGCTACCATACAGTTACACACAATATAATTCCACACAGTTACACCTACATCTACTTGATTACAGTCACATGGACCATAGGATAATCTCCATTACTCGATGGCAATCCTCAATGAGTTTAAGGGATGATTTGTAAACTCGCAGATTCAACTGTGCATGGTCTTCCTTCAGAAAATAGATCCACTGCAATGGCTCTAAATTATGATTCGAAATAAAAGAATTTGTTTTTTCATATATATTAGAAAAAAATCCAATCCCTCTCTTCTGGTCGGATTAATCCAATAGATCCTTTCAATTGTTGTCGAGCATTTTTAGCTACCTTCGTTACCTCCCAGTATTGCTTGGTTATCTCCCACTCTTCCCTGTACTCCTCATAACGTGCAGAAGATTGTAGCAGGTGGAACCAACATAAAACATATTAATTTGTTTTAAAAACCTAAATTGGTAAGAAAATTGTAATAGGTAGAACTAACATTGAAGTAAAACAAACGGTGACATTTTTCAAAAGTTAGAGTTATTTTGATTAATCCAATAGATCCTTTCAATTGTTGTCGAGCCTTTTTATCTACCTTCGTTATCTCCTTGTATTGCTTCGTTATCTCCCACTCCTACCCGTACTCCTCATAATGTGCAGAATATTGTAGCAGGTGGAACCAACATAAAACAAATTAATTTGTTTTAAAAACATAAATTGGTAAGAAAATTGTAACAGGTAGAACTAACATTGAACTAAAACAAACGATGACATTTTTCAAAAGTTAGAATCATTTTATTTTAAAAGCAGACCGATTTTCATATTAATTAAGCCTGCATCAAATATGACCCACAGTTAGTTGAAAGTTGCATCCAATGAAAGTGGCTATGACCCAAATAAAAGAAACTTGTCCTTATTTGATGCCATTTTATGTTTTCTTCATCTATATGGGAAATTCTCAATAGGGAGATTACCATATGTCGCAAACAATGTAAAGTGTTGGTAGATTAGGATCGACAAGTACCAATGAAAATTATGTGCACATTAGAATCGTGGAAAGAAAGGCATATCATTTGGACTTGTGCACATGCATATCGTTCACACAACAAATACTAAGTTTAATATGAATCCTTGTGTGGATAATTGATACCACTAATTTTTTCGCGCTCTTGCACTTTACAATTAATAGTTCTCAAAATTCTTTTATGCATATGTTTAATTAAAAAAATATTGTTAAACCTATATATCTACCATATATATATTTGTTGGGAACAAAGACATCATCTCAACAGATATATCTTCTGGACATCTATACAATCATACCTTCTACACAACAAGGTTCTAATGTAATTTGAACCCTTGTGCGGATAATTCGTAACAATCATCTTCCTGCACTCTTGCACTTCGCAAGTCCGTATGTCTGCTTTTGAGTAGCAATAAAATTTGGTTTATAACTAACTCATTTATCGCAATTTTAGTGATAACAGTCTTTGCAACGAAAACATTTTGTTAATAAATAGGGAAAATGGTAAATTGTTCAATGTCCGGAAAAACTTGTAAATAAGTAAAGTGTTGGAGATATATATAATCCCCGTAGTTATATATTTAGTAGAGATATATATTTGGCACACACATATCTCCCACACAACCAGATGTTTTGGGCATGCACAGTGGCATATTCAATGTACATTCAATAGAATATAGCATGGACACTTGTTTTGGTGATCCAGCCCATCGTGGTGGTTTCTTGCAGTCTACAAGTCGACATTTACAATTATTCAATATTCTTGATCCTGATGAGAGATATAATTTGCATGATAAATAATTGATCTATGGAAATATTATTTTCTAAGTTTGCAGAACTCATTCTAGATGTTTGTATTTATCTTAAGAGACGATGTTTATTATAAAAATTGACTAATATAATACAAAAATGTGTCTATGTAAAGTATGCACAAATTGGAATTGCGGAAAGTAAATCATATCCCATGCATGTCCGCAGACAGATATACTTCATACAACCAAGACTCAACCTAAATTAAAACATTGTGCAAACAATTGATATCACTAATCATCCTTCACTGTTGCACTTCACAATTGCGTGTTTTTTGTTGATTTTTCATATGAGATGATATATGATCGGTATATTATTACAATGATATGTGTTCCATATATGGAGAACATATGGTAACCATCAATAAAAGGATGCTTCCATTGGATAATAAATAACTACTTATTTATGATATATATTTGTATCTTGTGTTATACATATCATGTCATTTATATATATATATATATATATATGGAAGAATTTCTTCCCAATGTTGTCCAAACATCAACACTCCCTCTCAATGAGGGAGACATTATTCATCATGCCAAGAGTATATTGAATAATCCATCACAATCTCTACAATCAAGCAACACACAATTGCTCAAGCGATCGGATAGTCTTCATGAGAATCAACTATTAACATACAACTATTACAATGTTATCCAATAGAACACGACTATTTTGATCCATAGTAGTACAAAACTATGTTCTAGTGGTACACAACCACTACTAGTAGAACAAAACTACTATCCACTGGCACACAGTCACTACCATTGGTACATAACCAGTGTAGTAGCACAAATCTAATATCTAGAGACACACAATCTCCTCCATAGTTTCATTATTATGAATGTGTCATGTAGTTCGCATGCACTCAATGGAGTGTTTATGTGACTACAAGGACCATTCTTCTTGATTAGGTCACCATTTGTGTTACAATAAAAATGTCATTCCTTCTAGATGTTGAAAGCCACACCATGGGATACAGGGACCATTCTTCTAATTAGGCCACTACATGTGTCATAGAATAATGTCGGTATTGGACATTTTCCTCTAATTAGGTCACTACATGTGTCATAGAAGAATGTCAGTCCTAGACCTTTTTTCTAATCAGGTCATCGAATGAAGCATAGAGAAAATGTCAGTCCTTGACCATTTTCCACAGAAAATGTTAGTCCATGATATATCAATACTCCCTCTCAACCAAAGGAGTAATATCCACAAGCCCCATCTTGTCCCTGAAGTATACAAACTTCCCTAGACTCATGACACTTGTCTGTCAATCTTGCGAGATGTCTCTTTCCCACAGGAACTGAGGGGAAACCCCTTATGTGACTCTCCCTATGATCCAATTGATTCTCTTTGATATCGCAATCACTTTGGGTCTTCATGTGATAACATCTAACATATTGAGTCTTGATCATTCCTTGTCAAATCACCATGACTAGGAAAAATACCACATGAGGGTCATTCACCACAGCTATACCTCTATGAGTGAATGTCAACTCGATTCTAACTAACATGTGGAAAGCACCACAAGTACCTCAAGTCCATATTATTCCTTGTCATGACCAAGGAAGGACTACTCCTCGACCCATTTACCACAAGTACACCTTTGTGATAAATGCATCCTATCTCCCTTGGTTTCCATCCCAATCTAAGAGAAGTTTTTCCTTATGCATACTTGGGACATTGTAGCAAAAGTTCTGTCACACATGGCACTCCCATGTGTACTTCTAGAGGCTACTCCCTCTAGAAATACTAGGGTCAATTGCTCATAGTGTGTGAGATCAAGGTCAACTCCCTTGATGTTTCCTCATGTGCTCTCCACAAAGCATGTGTCCTCATGTGCTCTCCACAAGGGATGTTGGGGTATAAGACCAAACCCACTTATCCCTCTTGAATAAGTGTCCTTGGAAATCAAATTAACTTAACCATAAACGAGTACAATATGGAGAATAACTCAGGATGCTACAAATATTAACACTCCCTCTTAGCGGGGGAGACATTCTCTCCCATGCCATGTCTTTCATATAAGTACTCTAACTTCATCCTGGTAAGGGGTTTGGTAAGAAAATCAACAACATTTTCACATGTAGGAATTTATTGCATCAATACTTCCTTTGTATACACTATGTCATGGATGTAGTTGATATAGACAAGACTTGAGCTAGCTCATCCTACAAGGGGTGGCCAGTCCCTTGGGGATGATAATGCTAAGTCATCTTGGACAATACTTGACATATTGAGGTTCCCTCATAAAACCAATGCCTAATACATATCGAGTTTTACTCATGGAACCAATGTCCCCTGAGACATATCGAGGTTTCCTCGTGAAACTGATGTTTTGGTTCCTTCATCTAACCATCTGAGGCATGTAATTCCTCTTGGATGAACCCCAACTGTAAATGTAATTATAAATGTACATCTGTATATAAGATGGTGAGTTGTTTGATATCATTTTGTGCACACCTTCCATGGTATAGCATGCACATGTACTGTGCACTAAAATGATAAAGTGTGCACATTTCAAGATACTACGCGCAACAAACTTAAGTGCACATGATTTTGAGGCTAGAGAGACTTTGTGTATATGTTTTGTTTTGATGCTGGTGATCCAGGATGTAGAAATGACAATATCCCTATACTGTAAATGTAATCACACACAAATATTAATGAAAAAATACATCATTGTGGTAGACCAAACATGTAAAAGAGCATGGGGGGATAGACTCCACTAGTTAGGGAAAGGGGGATAAAATTTAAGGATAAGGAGCTCAGCTAGGGAGCTTAAGACAAAAAGGAGTATTATATTAATATTCCTTAAAGTATAAAGTATGGATAATTATTTTATTCTATGTTCTATGGATGGGGACAAGTCGGCCAAAGTAGTTCTCAACATGACAAGTGTCAAGTCAGGAACATGCATACATATAGTTTGGAATTAGTTTATTTTCCCGTCATTCCATCATCATTCACTCACTCATTCACTTATCCTCCCTACCTTCTTGTCACTGTAACTGTACTCGTACATGTACTTGGTTAGCTTAGGAGTTGGATTGAAGAAGCAGGTTGCGAGGCCCATGGGATATTGAAGAGTTGGATTGTCAAGCCCGTGATAAATTCTCTCTAGGTGAGATAATTGTTGGGAATTGATTTCCCAAAGGTGCCAAACTACAGTTAGAGGGCTCTGAGACTTCCTATTCAGCCTATTGTTGAGTCCCTGGAAATGAAGTGGGGTAGACAACGGATTGTTGAGAAGAAAATGGGCACACTTCCTAGGGTGGGACATGCATGTGGGGAATGAGGGATTGTAGGATGTTAGTTACAATTGTCACATGTGATAGTGTTTTTCCTGTTGTCTGAGATACATCAGCTTGGTAAGGTGTTTTTTTACCCGAGTGGATTTTAGTCCCAACTCAGGGGTGACCCACTGTTGAGAGTTTTGTGCATTGTGGTCTAAGAATGGGAGGTATGCATGCATTTGGTGATATTTTTACCAAGATGAGTGTCAGTTGTGTGTTAAATTACGTTCTTCATTATTCTTTGTGTTTATTTTATGGGTTTCTCCTGTGTATTTTTATTATTATTATATATGAATCTGTGCATTTGCAAAGTTTCTATATGGGCACACTTAAATTTGGAATTGCATGGAGAAGAGTTGGTAATGCACAAAAATAATGGTGTGTAGGTGTACACACTTAGATTTGGTTCTACACAGAGTAAAGCTAGTTAAGCGCGGAAAAATAATAGTGCACAGATATGCACACTAAATTTACCACTACGCGATGCAAATTGGGTGGCGCACGCATAATATTGGGACACGTGGTGTGCACACACATAATATTGGCACACGTGGTGTTCTCTCTAAGCATTGGCAGAGCACAAAGGATTTTTTTTGGTGCATGCGCAATGTTGGTACGAAATGCATGCATGCTGAATATTCATGATGTGTGATGATTTAATTAATGGTGCAAGCATAGTACTGGTGTGTGACAAAAGTGCACTAAAATTTCGCATGTTGCAACTCGTAACTGTAATGCGTGCAAAATATTAGCATGAGACACAAAAATTATGTGCAATGGGTATTAGTGCATGAACCAAAATTGTGCGTAGTAGATATTGATGTGTGACACAAAAGTAGTGCGCACTAGATATTGGCATGGGAGAGAAGTTATCCACATGGATTATAGGTGCACAGAGCATGCACTACCTTATGGTGTTTCTACACATACTAAATATGGGTGTACATTTTAAAATTTGTGCATGAGAAGTCATTTGGATGGTCTACAATAACAAAAAACTAGTGAATTTCTATGACATTTTATACTATTTGAAGATCATCTTTTTGCAGCGCATTTTTTAGGCCCTAAACAATGTTTTTAGCTACTCAAAAACCATTAGAATATATAATGTACCTTTGTAAATTGTGTCTCTACAGCCAAAATGAAATATCACAAAGATAGATTTCTAATGGTGTAAATCATTTGTCAAACGAAGATTTTATGAGGAAGTTAGATGTCAAACAATGGAGGGTAAATTTTAAGACCCAACTAACTTTAGAGGGCTATAACTTTCTGCTACAGAATCATATTGAGGCATAGGAGAATTCTATGGAAAGCTATTGAACCATATAACATAGTCATGGAGATGAATTAAAATTATTGGCATGTTAAAAATGTTTAATATGGAACATAAGATACCTTTAGCATTCCACACCAAAAGCACTAATTGGCCTAGAACTTCAACAGGTTGTAACTAGCATCCCAGAACCTAGAAAGAGGTGAAACTTGGAAAAAATATCCAAAATATTTATATGAAGAAACC
>ML814148.1:0-21341 GCA_009831015.1 Picea engelmannii | reverse complement strand
GTTGAAGTTATTGTTGTCATACTCAAAATTATTATAGGTAATCTTTTTGGATTTCATTATCATAACTTTTTTATGAGTGTTAACAATCATACCCGTCCTAGAGAATAAATCCTTGGGAATTCTTAATCTCTTTTAGATATCATAGGGACACCTTGCCATAAGATGAATACCATTAACATAAATAAAAAGGTTGATGACTAATCTAACAAACGTTGTTCCAACACATCATGTTCCTTCCAAACAACCCTCTAACTTATCAATGTATGTGTCAAAAATGATAGTACCATCCCCACCCTCATTCTAGTTATCAACCTTATTAGAATAACAATATACCAAACATTTAAAAAAAAAAAAAACAATAACAAAAATATATAAAAAAAATTATTTTATTATTACAACACTCCTACTCAATAATAAAATTATATACATGTATAAAACACTTAACTCTTAATAATTTTAGATACAAAGAGCTGATTATAACATGTTATAAATCAAAACACATAAGGACCACAAAACAAAAATACATATTAAAAAGAAATTACTAAAAAAAATTACTCATTTCCATACTGTGCTCAATATCAATCTTATAAACTCAAGTATAGCATAAGTGTTGATATAATCCTCTAAACGTGCTACCATACAGTTACACACAATATAATTCCACACAGTTACACCTACATCTACTTGATTACAGTCACATGGACCATAGGATAATCTCCATTACTCGATGGCAATCCTCAATGAGTTTAAGGGATGATTTGTAAACTCGCAGATTCAACTGTGCATGGTCTTCCTTCAGAAAATAGATCCACTGCAATGGCTCTAAATTATGATTCGAAATAAAAGAATTTGTTTTTTCATATATATTAGAAAAAAATCCAATCCCTCTCTTCTGGTCGGATTAATCCAATAGATCCTTTCAATTGTTGTCGAGCATTTTTAGCTACCTTCGTTACCTCCCAGTATTGCTTGGTTATCTCCCACTCTTCCCTGTACTCCTCATAACGTGCAGAAGATTGTAGCAGGTGGAACCAACATAAAACATATTAATTTGTTTTAAAAACCTAAATTGGTAAGAAAATTGTAATAGGTAGAACTAACATTGAAGTAAAACAAACGGTGACATTTTTCAAAAGTTAGAGTTATTTTGATTAATCCAATAGATCCTTTCAATTGTTGTCGAGCCTTTTTATCTACCTTCGTTATCTCCTTGTATTGCTTCGTTATCTCCCACTCCTACCCGTACTCCTCATAATGTGCAGAATATTGTAGCAGGTGGAACCAACATAAAACAAATTAATTTGTTTTAAAAACATAAATTGGTAAGAAAATTGTAACAGGTAGAACTAACATTGAACTAAAACAAACGATGACATTTTTCAAAAGTTAGAATCATTTTATTTTAAAAGCAGACCGATTTTCATATTAATTAAGCCTGCATCAAATATGACCCACAGTTAGTTGAAAGTTGCATCCAATGAAAGTGGCTATGACCCAAATAAAAGAAACTTGTCCTTATTTGATGCCATTTTATGTTTTCTTCATCTATATGGGAAATTCTCAATAGGGAGATTACCATATGTCGCAAACAATGTAAAGTGTTGGTAGATTAGGATCGACAAGTACCAATGAAAATTATGTGCACATTAGAATCGTGGAAAGAAAGGCATATCATTTGGACTTGTGCACATGCATATCGTTCACACAACAAATACTAAGTTTAATATGAATCCTTGTGTGGATAATTGATACCACTAATTTTTTCGCGCTCTTGCACTTTACAATTAATAGTTCTCAAAATTCTTTTATGCATATGTTTAATTAAAAAAATATTGTTAAACCTATATATCTACCATATATATATTTGTTGGGAACAAAGACATCATCTCAACAGATATATCTTCTGGACATCTATACAATCATACCTTCTACACAACAAGGTTCTAATGTAATTTGAACCCTTGTGCGGATAATTCGTAACAATCATCTTCCTGCACTCTTGCACTTCGCAAGTCCGTATGTCTGCTTTTGAGTAGCAATAAAATTTGGTTTATAACTAACTCATTTATCGCAATTTTAGTGATAACAGTCTTTGCAACGAAAACATTTTGTTAATAAATAGGGAAAATGGTAAATTGTTCAATGTCCGGAAAAACTTGTAAATAAGTAAAGTGTTGGAGATATATATAATCCCCGTAGTTATATATTTAGTAGAGATATATATTTGGCACACACATATCTCCCACACAACCAGATGTTTTGGGCATGCACAGTGGCATATTCAATGTACATTCAATAGAATATAGCATGGACACTTGTTTTGGTGATCCAGCCCATCGTGGTGGTTTCTTGCAGTCTACAAGTCGACATTTACAATTATTCAATATTCTTGATCCTGATGAGAGATATAATTTGCATGATAAATAATTGATCTATGGAAATATTATTTTCTAAGTTTGCAGAACTCATTCTAGATGTTTGTATTTATCTTAAGAGACGATGTTTATTATAAAAATTGACTAATATAATACAAAAATGTGTCTATGTAAAGTATGCACAAATTGGAATTGCGGAAAGTAAATCATATCCCATGCATGTCCGCAGACAGATATACTTCATACAACCAAGACTCAACCTAAATTAAAACATTGTGCAAACAATTGATATCACTAATCATCCTTCACTGTTGCACTTCACAATTGCGTGTTTTTTGTTGATTTTTCATATGAGATGATATATGATCGGTATATTATTACAATGATATGTGTTCCATATATGGAGAACATATGGTAACCATCAATAAAAGGATGCTTCCATTGGATAATAAATAACTACTTATTTATGATATATATTTGTATCTTGTGTTATACATATCATGTCATTTATATATATATATATATATATATGGAAGAATTTCTTCCCAATGTTGTCCAAACATCAACACTCCCTCTCAATGAGGGAGACATTATTCATCATGCCAAGAGTATATTGAATAATCCATCACAATCTCTACAATCAAGCAACACACAATTGCTCAAGCGATCGGATAGTCTTCATGAGAATCAACTATTAACATACAACTATTACAATGTTATCCAATAGAACACGACTATTTTGATCCATAGTAGTACAAAACTATGTTCTAGTGGTACACAACCACTACTAGTAGAACAAAACTACTATCCACTGGCACACAGTCACTACCATTGGTACATAACCAGTGTAGTAGCACAAATCTAATATCTAGAGACACACAATCTCCTCCATAGTTTCATTATTATGAATGTGTCATGTAGTTCGCATGCACTCAATGGAGTGTTTATGTGACTACAAGGACCATTCTTCTTGATTAGGTCACCATTTGTGTTACAATAAAAATGTCATTCCTTCTAGATGTTGAAAGCCACACCATGGGATACAGGGACCATTCTTCTAATTAGGCCACTACATGTGTCATAGAATAATGTCGGTATTGGACATTTTCCTCTAATTAGGTCACTACATGTGTCATAGAAGAATGTCAGTCCTAGACCTTTTTTCTAATCAGGTCATCGAATGAAGCATAGAGAAAATGTCAGTCCTTGACCATTTTCCACAGAAAATGTTAGTCCATGATATATCAATACTCCCTCTCAACCAAAGGAGTAATATCCACAAGCCCCATCTTGTCCCTGAAGTATACAAACTTCCCTAGACTCATGACACTTGTCTGTCAATCTTGCGAGATGTCTCTTTCCCACAGGAACTGAGGGGAAACCCCTTATGTGACTCTCCCTATGATCCAATTGATTCTCTTTGATATCGCAATCACTTTGGGTCTTCATGTGATAACATCTAACATATTGAGTCTTGATCATTCCTTGTCAAATCACCATGACTAGGAAAAATACCACATGAGGGTCATTCACCACAGCTATACCTCTATGAGTGAATGTCAACTCGATTCTAACTAACATGTGGAAAGCACCACAAGTACCTCAAGTCCATATTATTCCTTGTCATGACCAAGGAAGGACTACTCCTCGACCCATTTACCACAAGTACACCTTTGTGATAAATGCATCCTATCTCCCTTGGTTTCCATCCCAATCTAAGAGAAGTTTTTCCTTATGCATACTTGGGACATTGTAGCAAAAGTTCTGTCACACATGGCACTCCCATGTGTACTTCTAGAGGCTACTCCCTCTAGAAATACTAGGGTCAATTGCTCATAGTGTGTGAGATCAAGGTCAACTCCCTTGATGTTTCCTCATGTGCTCTCCACAAAGCATGTGTCCTCATGTGCTCTCCACAAGGGATGTTGGGGTATAAGACCAAACCCACTTATCCCTCTTGAATAAGTGTCCTTGGAAATCAAATTAACTTAACCATAAACGAGTACAATATGGAGAATAACTCAGGATGCTACAAATATTAACACTCCCTCTTAGCGGGGGAGACATTCTCTCCCATGCCATGTCTTTCATATAAGTACTCTAACTTCATCCTGGTAAGGGGTTTGGTAAGAAAATCAACAACATTTTCACATGTAGGAATTTATTGCATCAATACTTCCTTTGTATACACTATGTCATGGATGTAGTTGATATAGACAAGACTTGAGCTAGCTCATCCTACAAGGGGTGGCCAGTCCCTTGGGGATGATAATGCTAAGTCATCTTGGACAATACTTGACATATTGAGGTTCCCTCATAAAACCAATGCCTAATACATATCGAGTTTTACTCATGGAACCAATGTCCCCTGAGACATATCGAGGTTTCCTCGTGAAACTGATGTTTTGGTTCCTTCATCTAACCATCTGAGGCATGTAATTCCTCTTGGATGAACCCCAACTGTAAATGTAATTATAAATGTACATCTGTATATAAGATGGTGAGTTGTTTGATATCATTTTGTGCACACCTTCCATGGTATAGCATGCACATGTACTGTGCACTAAAATGATAAAGTGTGCACATTTCAAGATACTACGCGCAACAAACTTAAGTGCACATGATTTTGAGGCTAGAGAGACTTTGTGTATATGTTTTGTTTTGATGCTGGTGATCCAGGATGTAGAAATGACAATATCCCTATACTGTAAATGTAATCACACACAAATATTAATGAAAAAATACATCATTGTGGTAGACCAAACATGTAAAAGAGCATGGGGGGATAGACTCCACTAGTTAGGGAAAGGGGGATAAAATTTAAGGATAAGGAGCTCAGCTAGGGAGCTTAAGACAAAAAGGAGTATTATATTAATATTCCTTAAAGTATAAAGTATGGATAATTATTTTATTCTATGTTCTATGGATGGGGACAAGTCGGCCAAAGTAGTTCTCAACATGACAAGTGTCAAGTCAGGAACATGCATACATATAGTTTGGAATTAGTTTATTTTCCCGTCATTCCATCATCATTCACTCACTCATTCACTTATCCTCCCTACCTTCTTGTCACTGTAACTGTACTCGTACATGTACTTGGTTAGCTTAGGAGTTGGATTGAAGAAGCAGGTTGCGAGGCCCATGGGATATTGAAGAGTTGGATTGTCAAGCCCGTGATAAATTCTCTCTAGGTGAGATAATTGTTGGGAATTGATTTCCCAAAGGTGCCAAACTACAGTTAGAGGGCTCTGAGACTTCCTATTCAGCCTATTGTTGAGTCCCTGGAAATGAAGTGGGGTAGACAACGGATTGTTGAGAAGAAAATGGGCACACTTCCTAGGGTGGGACATGCATGTGGGGAATGAGGGATTGTAGGATGTTAGTTACAATTGTCACATGTGATAGTGTTTTTCCTGTTGTCTGAGATACATCAGCTTGGTAAGGTGTTTTTTTACCCGAGTGGATTTTAGTCCCAACTCAGGGGTGACCCACTGTTGAGAGTTTTGTGCATTGTGGTCTAAGAATGGGAGGTATGCATGCATTTGGTGATATTTTTACCAAGATGAGTGTCAGTTGTGTGTTAAATTACGTTCTTCATTATTCTTTGTGTTTATTTTATGGGTTTCTCCTGTGTATTTTTATTATTATTATATATGAATCTGTGCATTTGCAAAGTTTCTATATGGGCACACTTAAATTTGGAATTGCATGGAGAAGAGTTGGTAATGCACAAAAATAATGGTGTGTAGGTGTACACACTTAGATTTGGTTCTACACAGAGTAAAGCTAGTTAAGCGCGGAAAAATAATAGTGCACAGATATGCACACTAAATTTACCACTACGCGATGCAAATTGGGTGGCGCACGCATAATATTGGGACACGTGGTGTGCACACACATAATATTGGCACACGTGGTGTTCTCTCTAAGCATTGGCAGAGCACAAAGGATTTTTTTTGGTGCATGCGCAATGTTGGTACGAAATGCATGCATGCTGAATATTCATGATGTGTGATGATTTAATTAATGGTGCAAGCATAGTACTGGTGTGTGACAAAAGTGCACTAAAATTTCGCATGTTGCAACTCGTAACTGTAATGCGTGCAAAATATTAGCATGAGACACAAAAATTATGTGCAATGGGTATTAGTGCATGAACCAAAATTGTGCGTAGTAGATATTGATGTGTGACACAAAAGTAGTGCGCACTAGATATTGGCATGGGAGAGAAGTTATCCACATGGATTATAGGTGCACAGAGCATGCACTACCTTATGGTGTTTCTACACATACTAAATATGGGTGTACATTTTAAAATTTGTGCATGAGAAGTCATTTGGATGGTCTACAATAACAAAAAACTAGTGAATTTCTATGACATTTTATACTATTTGAAGATCATCTTTTTGCAGCGCATTTTTTAGGCCCTAAACAATGTTTTTAGCTACTCAAAAACCATTAGAATATATAATGTACCTTTGTAAATTGTGTCTCTACAGCCAAAATGAAATATCACAAAGATAGATTTCTAATGGTGTAAATCATTTGTCAAACGAAGATTTTATGAGGAAGTTAGATGTCAAACAATGGAGGGTAAATTTTAAGACCCAACTAACTTTAGAGGGCTATAACTTTCTGCTACAGAATCATATTGAGGCATAGGAGAATTCTATGGAAAGCTATTGAACCATATAACATAGTCATGGAGATGAATTAAAATTATTGGCATGTTAAAAATGTTTAATATGGAACATAAGATACCTTTAGCATTCCACACCAAAAGCACTAATTGGCCTAGAACTTCAACAGGTTGTAACTAGCATCCCAGAACCTAGAAAGAGGTGAAACTTGGAAAAAATATCCAAAATATTTATATGAAGAAACCGAATTCATATACTAACAAAAATCCAACGGAGTAGGTGCAAAAATGCATAATTACAACACAGATTTGTACCGGGTTGAAGTGTGAAGAGAAGAATTAATGGAAAATTTTCAAATAACCATAAATTTATGCTCAAGACTCATAATTGAGCATGGAATAAGGATTTGGAAAGGTCTTGGATGGTAGAATATAAATATTTACCCAGAAAATTGATTTGCACAGTCAATATTTTCAGGAAATAATTATGACGCAATATTTGACTATAATTGTACATAATTTCATGAATTTGTTAAATTATTTTGGCAAACAAGTTTTGTTGACTACACATTTTGCAAAGTTAATAACAATTAGATCAGAACATGATAACACAGATTTCATAATCATGGAAGATACAAAGTGGGATAATAGCCATGAATATGAGAGCATAGGGATGTATGTCAATATGGGTAATGAAGGTAAAAATTCAAATGGACATGGAGAAGGAAAGGAAGAAAGCATGAACTTGGTAGAGACCATTAAATGTTTTCAAAAAAAATTCCAAAGTTATAAACTTGATAATGAGAGGCTTATGAAAGCCAAGGAGCGACAAGAGGGCTTCAAGATAAAGTTAACGTGGATCTTGGACATATTAGAAAAGAAGATGGATAAGGAGAACGACTCAAGCAAATTAGGAAGTCATAGGTCTCATGATGAGAGGAGAAGAACAAGAAGTGTTGGTAGACATCACCATCACTCCCCAAGGCATTACACTAGGAGAGAAAATAATAGTTCAATTCCATCCCCTATGAGGAAACATAATTTTAAATTTGGGAGCATCGACAATCATTCTCCAATGAGAGGCCATAAGGGCCACCCTGAGGCTAGCCAGGGAGATTTGGAGAATCAACCAGTCTTGTGAGGTATTGACAAAATCTAGGGGGAACGTGCAACTTCTATGAGTCAAACCAAAATTCAGGATGAATGAGATGCTATGTGAGTCTAATAAAAATGTCAGGGGGGATGTACAACCTCTATGAGCATAGATAGTCTAGTGAAAAATTCAAGGGGAACATACAACCTCTGTGAGCATAGACAAACTAGTGAAAAAGTCAAGGGGAACATGCAACCTCTGTGATACTAGTCAAACCTTGTGAGACATGAAAAAAAGTCAAGGAATCTAGAAAAATATAGACCTTGAATATAAAATTCCTATGAGCTAGAAACAAACGATATTCCTAATATTGCAAATGATGTAATTGTATTGATCTAGTGCATTGGCACATGTAAACATTATCCACCATGAAGAGAATTTCGAATTGCCTTGTCAAGAGTTGTAACTAAAGTCTTGAGTCTAGCTCTATGTTAGAACTAAAGTGTAATGTTGAGTTGCAACTAAATTCTTGAGTCTAGTTCTATTTTAGTAATGTTGAGTTGCAACTAAAGTGTTGAGTCTAGTTCTATTTTAGAACTAAAGTGTAATGTTGAGTTGTAAACAATCTCAAGTCTTGTTCTAAGTTCGAACTAAAGTGTAAAGTTGAGTTGTAACCAATCTCAAGTCTAGTTCTAAGTTCAAACTAAAGCATGAAGTTGAGTTATGTTTAATGAATGCAATCAGGTTACTATTTTGATCTTCCCCTCTTCCCCTCTTCATCCTATGTAAGAATAGGTTGAACCCTCTCTTCAATATAGTCCTGCAACATAGTTTTGAAACACAGTTTTCATATGAAGGTTGAGGGTGAAGTAATAGAGGAGCACATCAATGATAAAGAGGCATCATATCAGAGGTGTATTTCAGCAAGGTCTTGTAAGTCTTTGTCAGGTTAGAGTCATCTTGGCAATTTCTTTGAGAGAAGAACATTAAGGGTGGATATTTGTAAGAGATCTTATATTATTAATGCAATAAATGAATATTTTTTGTTGGGGTTTTTCTCCCTAGACAAGGTTTCCTTAGGGTATATGTGTTGTTGATATGCATGTTTACTTATCTACATAATTATTGCTATTCGATTATGATTTGGAATTGTTGAAGTGTATAAATATGGAATCAAAGTATTGAAGAAAACAAAATAATTAATCTACATAAGAAATCAAGATCATAACTTAACATGGTATCAGATTTTAGGGTGTGTTAAATGTGTTGAAGTGCAGCAACAGGTACACACAGATCCAAGATAGCTTGATTAAGTTTCTAGTGTGAAGTCCATGGAATCCTCCATTTCATTCAGGGCCGAGGATAGGCTCGAATAAGATACCAACTTAAATGTGTGGAGCTATGGATAACAAATATCTTCCAAGAGAATGATTTTGAGTAGTATGTGACCACAGTGGTGGAGGAACCCATGAATAATGTAGGAAGAGAGGCCTTCACGAAGAGTCAAGCAAAGGCCAAGTGAATCATCTTTGACTCAGTCAAAGATAGTATAATGCCGGCAATGACTTTGTTAATGACTGCCAAGGATTGTATGGATACCTTGGTGAATATGTATGAGAAATAGGATCCAAGTCAGAAGAGGACACTTAAGAACAAGATGAAGTATTTGAAGATAAAGAAAGGTGAATCAATGGAATCTTTATTTTCCAAGATAGCCCAGATCAAAGATCAACTTTTCGTCACAAGGGTGACAGTGAATAGTGTTGATTTAGTGCAGACTATTTTTAATGGTCTTCCTTCTTCATGGGAGACCTTCTTATCCAGTGTAAGTGGGAGAGAGATTCAAACCACGTTTGAGAGGTTATGGCATGATTTCTTCTAGAAGGAGAGTCGCACAGCTACTAGGAGCGAGCCAATGAAAGAAGATCACTCAACTTTAGCATCAAGATTCAAGGGAAAGAAGAAAGAAACTTTCCAGAAAGGCTCTCAGAGGAAGCCAAGCACCAAAGGTACATTCAAAGGAAATAATATTGATACATCTAATATTAAATTCTTTAGTTGTAATAAGTTGGGTCATTTTGATAAAGATTGTTGGTTTAGAAAGAAATATCCAAGGAAAGGGAAAAATCATGCATCAACTATTGAGGATGATGAATCCAAAAGAAATCAGAAAAGTCATTCTAATAAGAAATAAAATATAAAATAATATTACTTGGGTTCTTCCTTATCCAGATCATTTTTCATGGGGCCGAAAATTTGGTTAGTAGACAGTGGTGCATCAAAGCACATGATAGGATACAAGGATATCCTATTAGATTTCAAGACAAAACATTTTGTAGAGCATGATGAGCTTGGGGATGAAAAATGTTACAAGCTAGAGGGAGTAGGCTCTATCTCCTTCAGATTTGAATCTGGGGCTAGAATTCATGTTGATGAAGTATTATATGTTCCAGGGCTCAATAAGAATCTACTATCAGTTGCAACCCTTGAGGACAAGGGATATTGGGTGATATTGAAGGACATGAAGGCACTATTATGGGATAAAGGTAGACATTGAAGTACAACATAACCCATTGGAACTCATAGTGGAGGACTGTATGTCATGTCAGGGTAGTTAGTTCAGGCATTGGATAATGATGCGACTAGATCCAACAAGTTGTGGCACAGAAGACTTGGACATATTCATTACAGAGCTCTTCTATATCTATAGAACATGGTATGTGGCATGCCCTCTATTTCTCTTAGTAAAAATGAAATTTGTAAGGGATGCATGCTAGGTAAAAATATAAAGAAATAATTTCCTAGTAGTGACAACAAAGCTCAAGGCATCTTAGATATGGTTCATTATGATGTATGTGGTCCCATGTCATCTCCCTCACTTAGTGGTTGTTTGTATTATTTCACTTTTATTAATGATTACTCAAGAAAATGTTGGATATATTTTCTTAAAGCAAAAGGTGACACATTTGATAAATTCAAAGAGTATAAAGTCTTTATTGAAAAGTAGACATGGAAACACATCAGAATCCTTAGAACAGATAATGGAGGAGATTTTGAATATCTTCAGTTTGAGTATTTATGCAAGTCACCAGGAATCAAGAGATAGTTGACCGTGCCATATAACCCTCAACAAAATGGTGTTGCTGAGATGAAAAACAAGGCTATTTGTGAGGCAGCAAAATCAATGATGTTTGACCAAGATCTACCAAATTCTTTATGGGTAGAAGCTACCTCCACTGCTGTGTATATTCAGAACATGTGTCCACATGCTATTTTGAAGGACAAGACTTCTAAAGAAGTCTTCTCAGGGATCAAACTTGAAGTAGGGCATCTAAGTATATTTGGATGTCATGTGTATATTCATGTCCCTAACGAAAAGAGGACAAAGATGGAACCCTCAGGCAAGAAAGGGGTTTTGTGGGGTACAGTGATAACTCCAAGGCTTAAATGATTTATGTACTAGGTCAAATGAAAATATAGGTAAGAAGAGATGTGACATTCCACGAGGAATTTGTATTTAATAAATCTAGAGAGCTTCAGCAGGATTCAAAAGCAGTTCAACCAACTTCAGCCTCTTCTAAAAATGAAGAGTCAGATGATCAGAGGGAGGAACCTTGTGAAGGGCCAAGTAATGAACCCCTAGAACCCATTGAAGTGTTAGAAAGAACTCTTGAAGAACCTCTATCCAAAAGGAAGCCAATGTGGCTTAAAGAAATAGTGTGGGAAGTAGAAAGGATAGTTTCTCCCAAAGAAACTTGCAGGGAAAGGAACATGCCTCATAGGTTTGGAGGCTATGTTGCACTGATGAGAAGAATTAGTGATGTTGAACCTTCTTCATTTGAAGAAGTAGATAAATCATAAGTGTGGAAGGATGCCATGCTTGAGGAATACATGTCTATTATAAAGAACAATGTTTGGGACATCGTGCCAAGGCCAAAAGACAAATTAGTGGTTTCTTCCAACTATAAGATCAAACATGCAGCTAATGGAAGTGTGGAAAAGTCAAAAGAAATATTTGTATCGAGAGGCTTCACTCAAAAATAAGGAATCGACTATGAAGGTACTTTTTCTCCTCTAGCCAGGTATACCTCCATTCGAGCTATTATTTCTTTAGCTTCCGTACTTGGTTGGAAGCTACATTAGATGGATGTAAAATAAACATTCTTGAATTGAAAGACTGAACATGAGGTATTTGTGGAACAACCAGGTGGTTTTATACTGCATAACAAAGGAGCTCATGTATGCAAGCTAAGGAAGGCATTGTATGGTCTTAAGAAGGCTCCCAAAGTTTGGTATGACAGGATTGATGGATTTCTTAAAAGCCTCGGCTTTTAGAAAAGTGATGCTGATGAAAATCTATACTTCAAGGTAAGAGGTAACCAACCTATTATACTAATATTGTATGTTGATGATCTCTTTCTAACAGGAGATGAAGGGATAATATCCTAATGTAAGAGGGAGATAACCTTAGAATTCGAGATGAAAGACTTAGGCTTGATGCATTACTTCCTAGGATTGGAAGTGTGGCAAAGGAAAGGTGAGATATTTTTGTCACAAGGAAACTACACAGTGGATGTACTAAAGAGGTTTGGTATGATGGATTGAAAATCAATGTCTACTTTGATAGTTACCAACTTGAAGAAGCTACATTATTATGATACAGGTTCAGATTTGGTGGATCCCACCATGTATAGGAAGCTGATTGGATCATTGACGTACATGATCCACACTAGGCCAAATATATGCTATGCAATGATTGCAATGAGTCAGTTCATGACTGAACCGAGACAGAGACAATGGGTGGAAACAAATAACATCTTGAGATATCTTAGAGAGGCCATTACTTATGGTCTGAGATATACATACAGTCGTGATTTATTTCTGTATGGGTATGCATAGGCTGACTTGGCAGGAAGCCCAGTGGATCAGAAGATTATTTACGGATACTGCTTTAGTTTAGGATCCACTATGATCTCTTGGTCAAGTCGAAAGAAAGGATCCATTTCACAGAGTACAATAGAGGATGAGTACATTGTAGCAAGTGATGCTAGCAAGGAAGCAGTATGGCTAAAAAAATTGGTTTCTGGGTTGTTTGGTGACAATCTTGAGATGACGATGGTTCACTGTGATAATCAAAGTTGCATAAAATTGACAGAGAACTCATTATTTCAAGACAGTTCAAAACATATTGACATGAGGTACCACTACATCTGAGACTTGGTCCAGAGAAAAACTGTAAAGTTATAGTACATAGCCATGAGCGAGCAGGTAGCTGATATCTTGACCAAGCCTCTAACCTCGAGACAGTTTTTGCAGCTAAGAGGCAAGCTTGGTGTGGCTGAGAATGACTCCCTCGCTGAGAGGGAGTGTTAAATTTAGCAGCATTGACAATCATTCTCCAATGAAAGGCCATATGGGACACCCTGAGGCTAGCCATGGAGATTTGGAGAATTAACCAGTCTTGTGAGGTATTGAAAAAAGATAGGGGGAATGTAAAACCTCTGTGAGTAAAACCAAAATTCAGGATGAACGAGATGCTATGTGAATCTAATGAAAAAGTCAGGGGGGATGTACAACCTCTCTGAGCATAGACGGTCTAGTGCAAAAGTCAGGGGGAACGTACAACCCCTATGAGCATAGGCAGACTAGTGCAAAAGTCAAGTGGAACATACAACCTCTGTGAGCCTGGTCAAACCTTGTGAACCATGAGAAAAATTCAAGGCATATAGAAAAAGTTAGGTTGAATATAAAATGCCTATGAGCTAGAAACAAACGATATTCCTAATATTTCAAATGATGTAATTGTATTGATCCGGTGTGTTTCCACATGTAAACATTATCCACCATGAAGAGAATTTCATATTGCCTTGTCAAGAGTTGTAACTAAAGTCTTGAGTCTATTTCTATGTTAGAACTAAAGTGTAATGTTGAGTTGCAATTAAATTTTTGAGTCTAGTTCTATTTTAGTAATCTTGAGTTGCAACTAAAGTCTTGAGTCTATTTCTATTTTAGAACTAAAGTTTAATGTTGAGTTGCAAATAAAGTCTTGAGTCTAGTTCTATTTTAGAACTAAAGTGTAATGTTGAGTTGCAACTAAAGTCTTAAGTCTAGTTCTAAGTTAGAGCTAAAGCATGTTAGTCTCAATTCTAGTTCTAAGTTCGAACTAAAGTATAATTTTGAGTTGTAACCAATCTAAAGTCTAGTTCTAAGTTCGAAATAAAGTGTAAAGATGAGTTGTAACCAATCTCAAGTCTAGTTCTAAGTTCGAACTAAAGCATGAAGTTGAGTTATGTTTAATGCATTCAATCAGATTACTATTTTGAACTTCCCCTCTTCATCCTATATAAGAAGAGTTTGAACCCTCTCTTCAATACAGTTCTGCAACATGGTTTTGAAACAAAGTTTTCGTATGCAAGTTGAGGGTGAAGTAATAGAGGAGCACATCATTGATAAAGAGGTAGCATATGAAAGGTGTATTTCAGAAAGGTCTTGTAAGTCTTTGTTAGGTCAGAGTCATCTTGGCAAGCTCTTTGAGAAAAGAACATTGATGGTGGATATTTGTAAGAGATCTTACATTATTAATGAAATAAAGGAATATTGTTTGCTGGGAATTTTCTCCCTATACAGGGTTTCCCCAGGGTATATGTGTTGTTGATATGCATATTTACTTATCTACATAATTATTGTTATTCGATTATGATTTGGAATTGTTGAAGTTTATTAAGATGGAATTAAAGTATTCAATAAAATAAAAGAACTAATCTACATAAGAAATCAAGCTCATAACTTAACACATAAGAGGAGGTTTAGGGTGGATGAGCTACATGGAGAAATGAACAAAATAAGTCCTCCTACATTTTATGGTATGCACAAGAAAGATGAGGATGCAGAGACATGGCTGCTAGGTATGAGGAAATATTTTTAATTACATAACTACTCTTAACACATAGAAGGAATAATTTACATCTAGCAGCTCAAGGGAAAGGCATATGTGTGGTGCGACCAATTTGTGTAGGTGAAACAAATTGATGAGAAAAATGTTAATTGGATGGAATTCAATAGGTATTTTCAAAATAAATACTTGACTAAGAGATACTATGACAATAAAATTAAGGATTTCTTTGGACTCAAGCCTAGGAGTATAACCATTGATGAAAAAAAAATAAGGTTTTTAGAGCTCCTAAAGTATGTTTATTTCATCAAGGATGAGCCAATTAATATTCACGAGTATTTGAGTGGGCTCCCATCATTTATCACTGAAAAGATACAATATGATGATCCCAAAACATTGCAGGAGACCATAAGGAGAGATAAATGCCCTTATGATCAACATAAAGGAAGACCAACTTTAAAAAAATCTTGGGAAGACAATAAGAAAAACAAGATGGAACAAAGGAAGAAGGGGACTAAGATACCATTCTTCAGAAATAATCCTCAGGGACATCCATCTTCTAGAAATCCTAGAATGACAAAGACAGTGGAGAAAAGACCAAGGCAACCACTTATTCAATTTTGGGGTTGTGGGGGTGATCATATATATAGAGATTATCCTCACAGAGGTGAAAAACTGAGGATTTTTCACAATGTAAAGAAAGATGATATAGTGACATAAATGTACCTAGGATTTATGCATCTCTGGAAAACAAGCAATCTAATTTGAAGTCATAGATGATTGAAGTGGAAGGTAATATCAACAACCAAACCATTGCTATTTTAATTCATTTAGGATCTAGTCATAGTTATACAGATCCTAATATGGTAGAAATATTGCATTTTCCAAGAAGCAAGCTTGGAAAATCTTGGTTGGTGCAGTTGGATAGCGGAGCTAAAATAAAAATTAATGAGATGGTTAAGGCATGTCTAATGGAAATGAATGGACTAAGAACTAGGGTAGATTTGAACATCATACCTTTATGTTATTATGACTTCCTAATTGGTATGGATTGGTTGGACCAAAACCATGATATAATAGAATATTAAAATAAAGAATTTAGTTGTTTGGATCAGGAAGGGAACCTAAGGACAATACATGGAATTCCTAGGGTAGTAACCATCAGACAAATTTCAATATTGCAACTGAAGGAAAGTTACAGAAAAGAGTGTCAAATATTTGCAGCACATATGGAAGAGACACCTAAATATAAGGTGCGAAATATTGCAGATTATGAATCCTAAAAGAGTTTGAAGATGTACTTAAATAAATACTAAGATTACCCCCTAAAAGAGACATTGATTTCCCCATCAATATGATGCCTGGAGCAGTCCCAGTATCCAAGACCCCTTACAGGATGAGTACACCAAAATTGAAAGAATTGAAAATGCAACTTGAAGAGCTTCTAAATAAGGGGTATATATGCCCAAGTGTGTTACCTTGGGGTGCCCCAATATTATTTTTGAAGAAAAATGATGGAATATTGAGACTTGCATTGAATTCAGGAAGTTGAACAAGGTAATTTTGAAGAATAAGTATCCTTTGCCAAGGATAGGTGACCTCTTTGATCAACTGGAAGATGAAAAAATATTCTCCAATATTGATCTCAGTTCAGGTTATCATCATGTAGGAATTAAATAAGAAGACATCAACAAGACTAATTTCAGAACAAGGTATGGTCTTTATGATTTCACAATGGTTCCATTTGGGTTATCAAACGCACTAGTTTTCTTCATTTGTTTAATATACAATATTTTCAGAGAATACTTAGATGAGTTTTTCATTGTATTTTTATATGACATTATTATATATTATAAGTTGGAGGAAAAGCATGAACAACACTTGAGGATGGTATTACAAGTATTAAGGGAGCATCAATTGTATACCAAATTGAGCAAGTGCTCATTTTATGAGAAACAAATTCATGATTTGGGACATATCATTTTAGAGGAAGGGATTGCAGTGGATATTGATAAGATAGAGGCCATTAGAGGATGACCAACGCCAAATAATGTGACAAGGGTCAGATAATTCATGGGCCTTGCTTGATACTGTAGGATATTTATTAAAGGATTCTCAAAGATTGCACACCCAATCACTTCCTTGCAAAAGAAGGGTGTGAAGTTTCAATGGACATTGGATTGTGAAAATAGTTTCTAACACTTGAATCATTTATTAAAAAGTTCTCCAATACAAAGGATTATTGATCCAAATGAAGACTCCATTGTATGCATTGATGCATGTAAATAAGGGTTTGGTGGAGTCCTCGGTCAAAATGGGCATGTGGTATGCTATGAATCAAGGAAGTTGAAGGAGAATGAAAGGCACTATGCTACTCATGATTTGGAGTTGGCATCCATAGTGCATGCCTTAAATATTTGGAGGAACTACCTCATGGGGAAAAGGTTTGTGTTGAGGACAAACCATAGTGATTTAAAATATTTATTTGGAAAACAAACTCTAAATGCCAAGTAGAGCAGGTGGTTAGAATTTCTTAGTGAATATGAATTTGATATAAAGAATATCAAAAAGAAAGAGAACAAGGTGGATGATGCACTTAGAAAAAGGGTGCATGATTTGCATGCTACAACTATTATAATGTACCAATCAGATTTGAAAGACAAAACTTTAGAGGCTGCAAAATCATATTTCCAATACATGGAAATAATAACAAAATTACAGTAAGGTATTTTGCAGTAGAAAATTGAATACTATAAGATATAACATGATGAAATTATCATGTACAGGGGCATAATTTATGTACCAAATTCCCATGAATTGAAAAATATGATATTGAGAGAAATTAATAATGTGCCTTATGTTGGGAACCCAGGTTATAAGAAAACTATTGCAACTATCAAGAGCCAATATTATTGGCCAGAAATGAAGAAAGAAGTTGTTGATTTTTATTGCCAAATATTTGGAGTGTCAAAAGGTCAAGGATCACAGAAACCTAATTGGTCTTCTATGACCATTACCCATTCTTCAATGGAAATGATAAGTTGTAACAATGGATTCATCACCAAACTTCCCAGAACAAACAAACAACATGATTCTATCATGACGATGGTGGATAAGCTTACTAAAACTACCCATTTTATTCCAGTAAAAATCACTCAAGGCAGCCAACATTGTTGATATTTATATGAGAGAAATTTCTCGACTACATGGTATACCGAAGGAAATTGTGTCTCAAAGAGATCCAAAATTTACATCAAAAATTTGGAAAGGATTATTTAATGGTTTTGGAACAAATTTGGATTTTAGAACCACTTGTCATCCATAATAAAATGGACAAATAGAGAGGGTGAATCAAGTGATTGAGGATATGTTGAGGATGTATGTTATTGATAAACCATAAAAATTGGAAGAATGCCTACACTTAGTAATTTTTTCTTATAACAATGGGTACCAATCATCTCTAAATGTGAGCCCATTTGAGTCACTTTATAGCAAAAGGTGCAACAAACTGGTAAGTTGGGACAACCCAATAGATAGAGCAGTGGTTGGGTTAGAATTACTTAGGGAAATGGAAGATAAAATGTTTAAAATAAAATATAATTTAAACGATGCCCAAGACATGCAGAAAAGATATTGTGATAAGGAAATAACTCAGAGAATTTAAAGGGGGTGGCCATGTATTCTTGAAATTAAAGGCCAACAAAATTTTCCTGAAGTTGGGAAATTGTTCAAAGTTGGCAGCTCCTTATTGTTGGTTGTTTGAAATCCTAGAGAGGATTGGGCTTGTAGCAAGCATCAATGTCTATTCATAATGTATTCCATGTATTATTTCTCAAAAAGTATATACTTAATGCTAATCATGTCATTGATTGGAATGTGATTTAGGTGGAGCAAGAGGCACCTTTCAAGTGCATCCCATGTGTATATTGGACTAGAAGATCAATAAGCTCTAGAATCGATCCATAGAGATAGTAAAGGTCCAATGGACCTAGTACGGTCCTAAAGATGCAACTTGGGAGAACGAGGATTCTATGCGAGAAGAATACCCACATATTTTTAAATATATTTTAAATTTTGGTTGTATATGTCTATATATTGCACTAAGGACAGTGCATAAATAAGGGCAATGGGAATGTAATACACCTAGGTCAAACCCCAAATGTAAATGTAAATATAAATGTACATATCTATATAATTTTATGAGTTTTTTGATATCATTTTGTGTGCACCTTCCGTGTTATATCATGTACATGTACTATGCACTAAAATGATGAAGTGTGCACATTTCAGGATACCACGCACAACAAACTTAAGTGCATGTTGTTTTAAGGCTATAGAGTATTTTTGTATATGTTGTGTTTTGAGGCTAGTGAGAAGAGATGCATAAATGACAGTATGCATGTAATGTAAATGTAATCACACATAAATATTAATGAAAAACACATCACTGTGACATACCAACCATGTAAAAGAGTACGGGGGGCTAAACTCCACTAGTTAGGGAAAGAAGGATAAAATTTAAGGATAAGGGGCTAAGATAGGGAGCTTAAGATAAAAAGTAATATTATATTAATATTCCTTAAAGTATAAAGTATTGATAAATATTTTATGCTAAGTTCTAAGGATGGACACAAGTGGGCCAAAGTAGTTACCAACATGACAAGTGTCAGGTTGTGAACATGCATACATATCATTTGGACTTAGTTCATTTTCCCATCATTCCATAACTATTGAATCACTCTTTCAATTGTCCTCCATACCTTCTTGTCACTGTATATGTACCAGTACCATGGTAAAAATCAAAAGCAATTGCGTAGAATTGGGAAAATTCCCCAATTTTTGTTGTTAAAATCATGGGAAATTTGAGAAATTTAGCCAAGTGGTGAGATATTCTTAATTTAATATCTATTCTAGTAAATTCAAACCTGGAATTGGTTGAATTTGAAGTTACAGGGAATCCATGATATATGGAGGATAAGTACACCAGAATTGAAGGAATTGCAAATCAAACTTGAAGAGCTTATGAAGAAGGGGTATATATGCCCAAGTGTGTCACCTTGGAGTGCCCCAGTATTACATGAAGACAAAGGATGTAACATTGAGACTTTGCATTGAATTCGGGAAGTTGAACAAGGTAACTGTGAATAATAAGTATCTTTTTCCAAGGATCGATGACCTACTTGATCAGCTGAAAGATGAAAAAATATGCTCCAAGATTGATCTCAGGTCAGGTTATCATAAGGTAGAAATTAAAGAAGAAGACATCGGAAATACTTCTTTTAGAAAAATGTATGGTTATTATGAGTTCACAATGGTACCATTTGGGTTATCAAATGCACTATTTGTCTTCATGTGTTTAATAAATGGTATTTTCAGAGAATACTTAGATAAGTTTATCATTGTATTTTTACATGACATTCTTATATATTCTAAGTTAGAGGAAGATCATGAATAAAACTTGAGGATGATATTAAAAGTATTAAGGGAGGATCAGTTGTAAGCCAGATTGAGAAAGCACTCATTTTATCAAAAGAAAATTCATTATTTGGGACACATCATTTCAGAGGAAGGGATAGTAGTGGATCCTGAGAAGATAGAGACCATTAGAGGATGGTCAGTGTCAAAAAATGTGATAGAGTTTAGATCATTCATGGACCTTGTATCCTACTATAGGATATTTATTGAAGGATTCTCAGATATTACACACCCAATCACTTCCTTTCAAAGGAAGGGTGTGAAGTTTTAGTGGACATTGGATTGTGAAAAGAGTTTCCAACACTTGAAGAATTTATTAACAAGTGCTCGAATACTAAGGATTGTTGATCGAAATAAAAACCTCATTGTATGCATTGATACATACAAAGAAGGACTTGGTGGAGTCCTCATTCAAAATGGGTATGTGGTATGCTATGAATCAAGGAAGTTGAAGGAGCATTAAAGGAACTATGCTACTCATGATTTGGAGTTGGTAGCCATAATACATACCTTGAAGATGTGGAGGCAATACCTCATGGGGGAAAAGTTTGAGTTGCGGAAAAAACATCATGGTATGAAATATTTATTTGGACAACCATCTTGAAATGTCAAGAAAAGCAGGTGTTTAGAATTTTTCATGAATATGACATTGATATAAAGCATATCAAAGGGAAAGAGAACAAGGTGGATGATGCACTTAGAAGAAGGGTGCATGAATTGCATGCTACAACCATTAGAATGTACCAATAATATCTGAAAGATATAATCTTAGAGGCTGCAAAATTAGATTTTCAATACATGGAAATAATCACAAAATTACAACAAGGTATTTTGTAGCAAACAATTGAAGATTATAAGCTAGAAAAT
>ML814147.1:208859-222175 GCA_009831015.1 Picea engelmannii | reverse complement strand
GTGCATTCTCCATGGATGTTGCATTTTCAAAAGGGTATATTTGGTTTTTCAATTTTATAAACAAGAAAATGAAAATTATTGTGAATAGAAAGATGTATAAAATGGAATTTAAATATTAATTTGTGGGCTTCAAAAAACAATAATAATAAAAAAAAAGTGGGTTACATTAACTTGTTAACTTTTCCACAAGTTTGCAAGGAAGAACATATATTGAATACAAATTTGGCATATTAAGTGACATTAGTATTTAGAAAACGAATATAGTTAGAAATATAACACGATTCCCTACAGATTATTTTTTTACTACACTTCAAATTTCACAAGCCTCGATGGAATGAATTTAAATAGTATGTAAAATGTTAAATTTTCATAGCCACATTTCACTAAAAAGTGTGGAATGTATTCATGGATTCACTCCCTATATTGTTCTGAATTTGTTGCAAGATTCTTTTGAGATGTCCAAAGACAACAACCATTAGAAATGGTTTCTTACACTAATGTTTTGAAGAATAACATATTCAATTTCCACCTCCATAGCTATATTTTTCTTCATTTCTTCTACATTCAATAGAGGACATTCATGCCCCTATTATTTGGGAATCATATTTTGCTCTTTAACATCAAGGAATTCATTTGATTGTTCTGTACTTGTTGGCAGCCAATTCACATTTTTCATTGTCTCATAAGCTGCCTACACCAATGTTTCACAAACATTGATTTTTCGTTGCAATTTTCAAATGAACGATGCTTTTATTCTTTGCGCCTTGTTGCACGCCTATCTTCGTTTTGTTTTCATGACTGTGAGCATGAAAACTTAGTTCTTCAAAGTCACATTAGAATCCTTGTTTGAACCATTGTCATCCTTCTAATTGATATGCCCTTTGCGCTTACATCTCACTTATCATTTTACAACTGGCTAGATTCTTTGAGCAGTACTCGTGCTTCGATTTATTATCTGGCTTGGTTTGCTATGCATTTGGATTTGCATTCATTTAACCTTTGGTTCATGAGATACATGGGTGTTATGATTAAAACTTTTATACTTTTCTTTCTAATTTAATACCTATGTTTATGTTTTCATAATTATCAATGTTTTGATTATATGAAAACCCATTTGTACATTGGTTAAACTATGAATGTGAGCTGTCACGATACATCAACGCATGGTCAATATTTCATATTTGTTTCAAATTAAGCGTTGATGGTTTAAAACTATGGTGTAACGTTGATTATATGGCATAACACTTGTCATTTGTTTCATAAGTTAGCCAAGCAACATGATTTTCGAACCATGCTGATTGCACAACTTGATTCTATTGATTTTGTAAGTTATTGAGCATTTGGGTTTAAACTTTTTATGACTTGCCTCATCTTTTATTCTACATGGGGGTTATGATTTATTTGGTTTTTATATATATAACATAATCCTTATGTTAAATCTTTTTATAACTTTGGCTTGTCAACTATATGAATTCGGTTTGGCACTTTGGTTGAATGATGATTGATACATGGGCGGATCTATAATTTTGGTGTTAACCTATACGATAAATGTTTTGAACACTATGATAGTGCTGGCGTGTATTGGTTGGATTTTGATTAGTTGTACACATGATTTAATAGATAATCCATCATTACAATTTGAATAGCCATATCGGCAGTTGTACTGCGACCACTATTGCTCTACATGGATTTACTGCCTTCTATTACTCTCACACACTTTGCATCAATGCCTACCTCTTTACCAGGGTTATCTTTGTTGATTTTTGGGAGAATCTCTAAGCCTACTCTGTTCAAACCCTTGCCCCTTAGCCCAGCTCTCGGTGTGTTATCTCCTAGATCTCGAAGGGCCAATGGAACCCTCATGATTTTCAGAGTTGGTGTTGGTTTCATTTTGCCAGAGAGAATTGCCCCGAATTTGCTCCCAGAGTCATGTTTTTGCGTGAGCGATTCTGGGCAAATGGTGTTGAATCAGATCGAACGGTTGAAAACCCAGAACCGTTTTTAGCCCCTTTACCCTCATTGCAGACGATTTTCTCAGAAATTGAGTGGCTACAGAGATCTAGCTTTCGTTTTCCAGGTCAATTTTTCAATGACGGGAACAAGCGTTCTGAGTTTGTATGCATGTCCTGAGATCTGTTCTTCAGAACTCCCTCTCACTCAACAAGCCCTCCCTTTGCTCCACAGGTATGTTTGATATCAATCAGTTTTTTTAAATAATTGAGCTTTATATAATGAATTTGAAGTCGGTTTTGATTATTTCTATTTCCAGCATGGATTTGGCTTTGATTCAATAGATCATCGAATAGATATGATTGTTCAAAATTAGATCGATGTTCTGTTGGCAATACAAGCTGTTAATATTTTAAAATAGTCTGTTGATTGGTATCCTGAATTTCGAATACAGTCAATGGTATAATTCGAATTGGTTATGATATGAGTATGATTAATAGATGGGTTAACTGTTCCATTTTCATTCGACCAAATTTCATACTTTCCTGTTGATACATGACCAAATCCCAACTGATTTGATTCTCATTGGATTCTGGTTAAGGTTACGATGTTGTTTCTATTATTAACTCCGTGAAGATTGATGTGGATTATTACTCAGTTCATGAATCTTTAGAGTTTATCATGCCTCTGTCCATTGACTGTGTAAAGGTTTTTGAGCTGATATGATTTCATCCGTTTACAATTGGAAACAGTTTTACTATCTTTGCACACTATTGAATGATATCAATCTCTTTCTATGGCTATAACGAGTCAATGATAGTTATGATTGCTATTGAATCCTATCGGTTAACCGTATGACACTCAACGACCAAAAACTATGGCAAGGTTTGTGAATATTGTTATGCATATTTCGTTTTGATTATAATCATAACAGTTTGATATTTGATCAAAACAATGTGAATTTTATGCACAGCCGTAACCAATTGATTGTGACTGTTTTCAATTATAATTATATCAATTTTAGATACGATTTGGTTTACCACTGATTGCATTCATGGAAAAATCTTATTAAGATTTGATTCGATTGGGAAAACAGAGCATTCCTACTCTGTCCCGATTTTATTCTATTCGATTTGGTTTGATTTAATCATTAGTAATTTGTTGATTATTACGATATGATTGGATCCGATTTGATTTGAGTTGATATCTAGTCATGCTTACTATTCTAAGACTAGCTAAGTCTGTTAAGTCATTTCTTTTATTATTTTTCTAATAAAACATTATTCTAACTTGATTTTTGTATCCATTTCAGGCAAATTCGAATTGGTAATGGATATGGGGAGCAGTTGGAAGATATCTTACAGATTTCGCTTATATTTTTAGTTACTTAGCTTTAGAGATTTTTGGGATTGTTCCCAGATTGTGTAAACTGTTTGGTATTATTCACAAGGATGTTTTACCTTGTGAAAAACTTATATAAACCTATGGTTTTGTAATAATCGAGGATCCTCAGTTGGGGAGAACAAAGGATATGGAGTTTTAATTCAAACTGGAGCAGAATTGGTTTTTTGTCGTAGCTTTCCGCTTTTCAATATATCAACACTTTGTTCTATGTTTTGTATATCAGCTTGTTTATGGTTTAGTATTGCGTTAGCTATCTGAATCACATACAAATGATATAATCTTATTGTTGTTATCTATATCTTGTTTCTTCCTAAATCGATAAAAGGCATAACAATTATCAATTCTTGTTAGTGAATGATAGCTTTGTCTTCTTCATAATTTGAATTGTAATATATAAGTTTGCTGCACAATAGGTTTCCCCTTTTGCAGTAATTTATAATCAGAAAATTGTTATGATAATCTTTTATGTCTTGTTTGTCCTGTAATAATACTTCAGGAAGCATTATAGATGATCGTTTCCGAGAAGCTTAAGGGCTTAACTGGTGTGAGTTTCCCTCCTCCAATCAGCTTAGAAGTCATCTCGCGCAGGACAGACTTGGAGCGTTTCCAGGTCACTTAGTATTTAGTTTACTGTTTTTATTAAGTAGTTTAATATAGATATAATTTTGATCTGTTTAATTTCAGTTAGCTTTCTTTCTTTTTCATAAATATAAAAAATCCAAAAAGAGACCTTGGCTGTCTCAGGGCAGCGATCACATTAGTTTCACAGGTTTATTCAAATCTGTAAATTGTATGTAATGTATATTTGTGAATAAACTGTAATTAACTTGATAATTAGATAGTTGATTTGAGTTATTATAAGAATAATTAGTAATTTGTAGATAGAATAGTTAGCATAGTTTATAGTTTAGTATATTAGTTCCTTTATTTGTTTTATTAGTTTCTAGTTTCCTCTATTTTAGTTTGATTTCTTTTATTTAGTTATTTAGTTTGTTTTAGTTAATTTTTATTAGTTTTTAGTTTCCTTAGTTTAGATCACTTAGCTCAGATCAACTTTTCTCTTTGGTTTTCTTAGGAGACCTTAGAGCGGCCAACAGAGCCGTTAAACTCGTCAGGGTGGTCCATTCCAAACGGCTTGGGTTATTTAGACAACCCCGGACCGGTTCCACTCTCCCAGTTGACGGATGGACTGTTTCGCCCATCAACAGTACTCTGTTGCATGTTTCTGTTGTAGGCTATATCTATGATGAACACCCTCCAACATTGGTGAGAATACACATATTTGGTTTTGGTTTCACAATTGTGAGTAGTTTATAACACACCTAATTTTTGCTTAGTCATAATAGTCTTCATGTTTTAGTATTGCTCATGTAATGTCCAGTGGCTTGAGAGAAACAAAATATGACTATGATTTTGTGTGAAAACCAATCTTTTTTAGTCCTTGCGCCATATAAAAATAAAGATGTGTTACCCTTAAACAATAAATCGAGATGGAATTTTATTTGTTTAGTACTTTGAAATAGTCTATAAGATATTTTGACCTTAAATCTAGTGTCTCAAGGGTCTTTAAATGATGCTTTGCGATTCAATCTTTCTTCTTCCCCTGCGACAGATTTACATTGTAAACATTATTTTCCATACTTCAACCCTGTTTACACAATTCATCATCCAATTGTTCCCAAAACTAACAATTCTCTGTCTTATGCAAATGCAGAGCTAATTTAAAAATAATAAAAATTTATATCGTCATAAAATGATGCATCTTCCATGCTTTGAAAGGAACATATTTCAAATTTCAAGAGTATCTGCTTACAAAATTGACATAGGACTTATAACATTTTTTACTATATTTCAGTTTTCAAAGTTAAAGAAAGATTTATTTCAACAAATATAATACCAACAAAGCCTGTTAAAACAACAATGTGGACCCCTTTCCCAAGGCTAACTCTCCAGTGGACCGATAGAATTTTGCATCTGCTTAAAAAAATGAATATATGAAGTAGATAAACATCAAATCAACTATAATTAATGATAAAGAGTAAATATTTCATTTTTCTCTACTTTTTGGGGACTGCTGGAAAAAAGTCTTGACTAATATCCTTCCTTCGTTCTTTCACATCATAGCATAAATATTTGTTACAAAGCAAACCCATAATAAAATTTCCTAAGATTTGTAGCCTCTCATTACCTCCTTAATTTCCTATAAACCTTGGCCTTGGATGATCCAGATGGATGTTAGTGACCCCCCACCTATTCCAATTGGCTCATTTTGGTAGTTTTCTAGTTTGGCAGTTTTTTCCTAGTTTTCGAGTCCCTTACTTTCAGGGCTGTTTTGAGGCCCTAAACAATGTTTTTAGGGATCACCATTGTTATACTATAGACAAAGTAATATTCTTATAGAAACATGTGTAGTATTCAGATAGACCTTTCCAACGGGCTATTGTGTGCCTAAAACAAAGATCGTATGCGAAAGTTACGACCCCGAGAAGTTGATGTACTAGCTAACCCCAATGGTGCCTACATGACTTTTGGCACTTCATCTCCTAGGGTTAGGTTTTTTGATGTCTAGGTTTTAAGCATTCATGTTTATTGTAAAAATTCCTGGAGAAACTCATTTTAACCATCTTCATGCGAATGAGCACATCTGTCACATCTCTTCTCAGACATAAGCCACCACCATTATAGCAAGCTTTTTTTCTTCTTCATTTTACAGTTTCAACATATTTTCTTATTGAATAGAAACCATTTTTACCGTGTCTATATTATAATATCTATGTTATTATTGTGTCTCTGTGTTAAGAATAATAATAACCCGTATTCATTTTCATTTTTCTCATAAAATCTGGATCAATGGTATTAGAGCAGTTTGCTCCTTATCATTCTTAATGCATGTCCCAAATGAAGTCAGGTTACAAAGAATTAGGTCTGGAGCTTGTTTCTCTTGAGGAAAAAATCTCTCACATGCCTAAGAAACCTCTCATGGTGGGAGAAAAGAAGGAAGATGGGACAAGAGATCCTTTCAAAATGTTGCTCGAGGAATCCCTCATGCAACAGAGGAACGAAATGATGGACAGTTTTGCGCAAATCCTTCGACGACTACCAACAGGCGATGCATCTTCCTTGAACGGAGGCGCTTCCACCTTAAAGGTACAAATAAACTTTTATATTCCGATATTTGAAGGCCAGATAGATGCAAATGTTGTAGAAAAATGGTTAAATCTACTAGAAGAGTATTTTTCTTTCCATAACTTTTCGAACAGAGAAAAGATTACGTTTGTGCTCTTAAAATTCGTCCCCCGTGTCAAAGATTGGTGGGAGACTTTATGTGAGAAAAAGGAAACAGAATACCCCACATTATTCATAGTCGCAGTCACCTGGGAGTCTTTCAGGCAATATCAAGGAACAATACTATCCTGTTGGAAGTTATGATGACCTACACACAAAACGGACCACACTACAGTAGGAAAGAGACCAAGTAGTGCCAGAGTTCACAAATATCTTCTATACCTTACGTACCAAGCTTGGTATCGAATATTCTGAGCTACATCTGGGGATCAAGTATTGTGGTGGTTTGAATAGATACATCCAAGCCGAAATGGAGTTTTTGGACATCTCTTCCTTGGGTGCGGCCTATCGATATGCCATCAAAATCGAGAAAAAGGTTAAAACAAAGACGCGGAAATTTGGGCCTGAGAACCCCTCACATCAAAAGAAAGTAAAGGGAATCTTGAACCCACATAACAAAGGATAGAGAAAATAAATACATCATGAGGACCACCAGTCTAGGTCACAAGCAAAGAAAGACACTGGAAAGACAAAGAAATGTACCGAGAAATGGTGTGACTTCCATAAGAGCCCCTGGCATAACACTTTTGATTTCTGCTCCATGTAATTGTTGGTGGTTGAGGTGAAATCCTATGAATCATATGCGGGTTCTGACTTTAATTCATAGCTAGAAATGGGGAGACATATCATTGATGTAGAACCCAATGCCACTATTGCTACCACCAAGTTCCAGTGCGGTGAACCAGACGAGCCAGAATAAGGAGAGTGCCTCTTTCATTCACATATGTGGGTAAAAGGAATCCCACTGCACTTTATCGTTGATACCAATAACCAAAAGAACTTCGTCTTGAAATATATCATCAAGTAGCTAGCCCTGCTGACAACGCCGCACCCACAATCCTACACCATTGGATGGCTCCACAAAGGAAGAGATCTCTGCATCAACTAACAGTGTCACCTGTCGTAAGACATCAATCCCTTCAAATATGAGATATCATGTGATGTTGCTCCTCTCGAAGTTTGTAATTTTCTTTTGGGCCAACCTTATTTATGGAAACATCATGTTGTATATGAGTCTAGGCCTCGCAGTTTTATTATTACTTTGAACAGTAAATCATACAGGATACATCAGGTAGTCCTACCTAGTGCTATGTCATTTATCTCTCCCAAGCAACGCAAAAAGGTCATCTCTGAGATCAGGAAGTTTGTCTTCTTCGTGATTCTCTCTCAGAGTGAACGAAATATTGCGGCCACATCCAAGACCTCCATGGCCGATCTCTCCACACAACAGAAGAAAGTGGACAAGGTCATGGAAGAATACAAAGATATATTCTCCTCACCTACTAGGGTACCTCTTCACTGTCAGGTCAAGCATCCCATCAATCTAACCCCCGACGCATCATTGCTCAATGGGCCCGTCTACCGCCTCTCTTTGTTAGAGAATGAGTATATCAAGCGACATATCCAAGAACTAATCCACAAGGGGCACATCCATCCTAGCTCGTTGCCTTGTGGGAGCCCAATCGTGCTGGTGTAGAAGAAAGATGGGACCTGACGACTCTGCATTGATTATCGAGCCCTAAATAAAATCATAGTCAAGAACTGGTACCCGATTCCAAGAATTGATGATATCCTTGATCAACTCAAGGGGTCCAAATACTTCAATAATATTGATTTGAAGTCTGGCTACCACTAGGTCCCCATAGAGTAGACAGATGTATGGAAGATCCCCTTCGAGTCAAAAGAAGGTCTTTTTAAATGGTTGGTCATGCCCTTTGGTTTGAAAAATTCTCCAACAACTTTCATGAGGATGATGGATGATATCCTGCTACCTTTGACCAATACTTTTGTAGTGATTTACCTAGATGACATCCTCATATACAACAAGAATTGGGAAAAACACTTGCAACAAGTTCAACAGGTTTTGCACACCCTGTGGCAACACAAGATATATGCCAACTTGGAAAAATTGTCCTTCGACGTGGACAGGGTCCAGTACCTAGGCTACATTGTCGATCAACATGGTGTGCATGTGGATCCATCGAAGATCCAGGTCATCCGTGACTAGCCAGCCCCAACCACACTCGCTGAGATTCAAATCTTTTTAGGGCTTGCCAATTTGTATCGCAGGTTTGTGTTGGGATTCTCCCATATTGCATGGGCCCTCATTCAAGTAACCAGGGGTGGAGGTAAGGAAAAAATTGTGGGGCATGTTCCAACAAAAATCGTTCAATGATTTAAAGTAGTGCTTGTGCTTAGCCCCACTACTTTCATTATCGGACCTGCATCAGCCCTTTGAGATCGAGAGAGATTCTTCAGACTATTTTGTGGGCGCAATTCTCACTCAGCACGACCACCCCATGGCCTATCATAGTGAGACACTATAATATGCTATCCGTAAGTACCCTACTTAGTAAAAATAAATGTACTCCATTTTGTAATCTTGCCGCTAATGGAGACATTACATTCTCGGGAAGGAGATAGTCTTCCACATGGATCATAAACCACTGTAGTTCATGCAGACATAAGGAAAATTACAAAATGACCTCCATCATAAGTGGTCCACATACTTGCAGTAGTTCCACCTCAACATCAAGTATAAAAAAATCAACACCAACTGAGTCACTGATTGTCATAGCCGACATCCATTCACGAAAACCACCATGATGCTAGAATATTGCAACCACGAGACCTCCAAATGGCCCAACCTGTATGGGATAGACCTTGACTTTACCATCACATACCACATGTTGGACACAAACTTAGTTTTCTCTAATTTCCATATTCAAGACGAGATATTGTGTTGACTAGGCCATCTCTTCGTTCCATCAAGAGAGTGAGAAAAGATGATTTGGGAAGTCCACTACAGTCGAGTGGTAGGACACTTCAGCATCTAAAAGACAATGGAAGTGCTACAGAAATATTTTTACTGGCCGATACTTCGACATGATGTTAGCAAGTATATCAGGTCCTACTCTACCTGCACTATTTCTAATCTAACCACTAAGAAACAGGGCATGTACACCCCCTTGCCTACTCCTGACAGGCCATGGGAATCCATCTAAATGGACTACATGTTGGGCCTTCCATCCACCAAGAGGGGAAATGACTGTGTCTTTGTGGTTGTTGATCACTTTTCCTAGATGACGATCCTGACTACCTGCAAGAAGAGAATCATGACAGAGGCCACTGCCAAGCTCTTCTTTGAATGAGTCTCGGTAAATTTTTGAATCCCAAAAACCATTGTATCATATTGGGATATTCAGTTCCTCATGACATTCTATTCAAGCCTCTGGTCACTATTGGATACCAAGCTCACCAAGTCCACTGCCTTCCACCCCTAGATTGATGGTCAAACTAAGGTCATCAATCATATGATACTACGTATCCTACACATGTATAATTACAAGCACCCCTGCACATGGGATGAGAGTATTCCCTATGTTCAAAAGAGCTACAATAGAGCCCTACATATCTCAATCGACCACATCCCCTTTCAGGTCAGTTTGGAATTCCAACCATTGGATCCCATGGATGTTGCACTACCTGTTGTGACCACCCTGACTGATTCATCACCTACTCCAACTGAAGCTAACAAATCCTATTAGTTCACTGAGAAGATCCAACACATCCTCCAACATGTTTAGTACATTTCACAGAAGTCCAATGCCAAGTACAAGCAGTGCCATGATCAACACCAGGTGACAGATAAGTTTCAGATGGGAGAAAATGTGTGGTTACACTTGCAGAAAGAATGCCTTAGAGGGCCCCATCAAAAGCTTCGCCCACTCCATTACATAACTTACACCATCACCAAGGTTGTGGGTGACAATGATTTTGAGATAACAATTCTGTCTTTCCTTGGCCTACACCCAGTGTTCAACGTGGATCTACTTCGGCCATACTTCCCACCATTGATGGACACTTCAGAGATAAAAGAACAATTGACACCAACAAAGATAAACCCTGAATGCATGCAACATGAAGCTAGTGATTATATTTTGGACACATAGGTCAAGGGCACTTGCCAAGAAAGGATCCAGCTGTATCAGGTTGTCAAAGCAGGGAAACGACTGCACCAAGGCAAGTGGCTCAACCTGGGCCAAATTCAGCAGAAATGTCCTCATTTGATGGGGGAACTGAAAGAAATGGAGACTATATCTTCCTAAGTGGTTAGGATTGATCCAAATGAATTTTGTTATCCCCCTACCTATTCCAATTGGATCATTTTAGCATTTTCCAAGTTAGGCAGTTTTCTCCTAGTTTTCAAGTCCTTGACTTTCGGGGTCGTTTTGAGGTCCTAAACAATAGTTTTAGGGCTCTCCAGAGTCAAAATGTTATTTTAGATTCTGACGAAAACATGTGTGTTTCTCGGATATACCTTTCCAACAGGCCATCGTGCGCCTAAAACAAAGATCATTTGCAAAAGTTACGACATCGGGAAGTTGATGTACTAGCTCACCCCAACGGGGCCCACATGAATTTTGACGCTTCATCTCCTAGGGTTATGTTTTTTTATGTCTAGGGTTTTTGACTTCCTATTTATTGTAAAAATGCTTGGAGAGCCTCATTGTAACCATCTTCTTGCGAATGAGTGCATCAGTCACATCTCTTCTCAAAGATAAGCCTCCACCATTCTAGCAATCTTGTTTTCCGCTGCATTTTACAGTTTCAACATATTTTCTTATTGAATAGAAATCAATTTTACCATGTCTCTGTTATCGTATCTCTATTATTCTTGTGTCTCTGTGTTTAGAATAATAATAATATGTATTCATTCTTTTTTTTCTCATAAAATCTAGATCATTGGAATTTAATTAGATCACTTTATTGTCATGCTTTTAAAGTTCTCGTTGGGCAATTGCATAGACACAAATGAGAAAATATATATTTTTTCCCAAGGCTATGCTTTCAGGTTTGACCCTTTATCCTTATGTGGCTTGTTCAAAACCAACTTTACTAGGCCTCTTAATGTGAGTTCTCTTTCTAAGTTTATAACTTTGTACTTCAAATTACGATCACAATTGTCATGAACATTAAATGAGGGCCGAAGGGAATCCTTTTCCTAATGTTTGAGGCTGTAATAGGGTCCAATGGTGGTAGTAACGAAGAAAAACAACAATTTGAGAATCTTTGTTGATTTTTTTCTGCTATATATAGACTCATAATAATGTATCCTTTACCCTGCAACAATCATAGACAAAGGTAGAATTTTTTCCACACTTAGTCAACTAATAAATCTACTTATCCATAGATTGTTTCACTCAGTATATTCAATATTGGATAAGAATACCAACAAAAGACAATTTTTTTTCCATCAATGCGTTGCTCTTTGATACATCAAAACATTGCTTGGAATAAAATAGCCTCGGATAGTTTTCAACATGATTATCACCATGATTTTTGTTGGCTTCATTCATAAGTTATTTCAAGATTTACTTGGATGACCAGGTGTTGTAAAATCTCCTCAAAGAACATATAACTCATTTGAGGCCGATGATCCATTGTTATGAAGAATGTGGTGTTTCCCTTGATACAGAGAAATTCTAGTGCCACGAATGATTAGCACTAGGTGCATCACACCCCACTTATGACTTTGTAGTGTGTAGTATGGATTTTTCACTTCATACTAATGATGCGCATATCCCCTCGAATCTCATTGTATGAAGTTTCCATAATACATGAGCCACCCCAAATATTCTTTAGGATGACATGAAGATCCTCCATATTATCCATTTAATGATTCATAGATGTTAAAGTTATCCATTGAGTGTCCCTTCCATGATCTAAATGCATGACTTCATCCTCCTATTTGATTTTTAGTGACATGGTATTAAGATTTCTTAGCAAATACTATGGTCCATCCTATGTTTCCACCCAACATGAACTCATTCCCCCATCCTATGTGTCCATCCCCACCATCACAATTGTGGAAGTCCACTCGTACAGATAAATAGTTGTTGTTGGAGATAGTTTGACTGCAACTACTAAGTACACTTCACTAAAAAAAAATAGTTCTCTTTATTCCTTTTATCATCCTATATGTCCAACCTTTAATTCACTTCAACATTCCTATTCTCCCAACTGATTGAATGGTACACTTCATCGCCAGATCTCTACAATCGCTCGCTATGACACCAATTCACTCTCAAACACCTGGATAAATAGACACAAAATCCTCCCCGCCCTCGTAAAGACAACAACCTCTCTTATGATTGGATATTTATCTCGAAATACCTCCAAAAGATACCTCGACCACTAGGAAAGAAAATGTGAGATAGATATAAAAAACAATACATTAAAGATATAGCGAAAGGAAATGTTTTGTTCTTGTTCTATTTCATGTGCATGATTATAGAAAATCAATATAAACTTTTGAATAGAGTTAACCAGAATCAAGGTTCTTCATAAAATATGCACTACATTATCAAGCCATGTAAAACCATGACACTTTTCAACATATGAGAAATCAAAAGTTTGAGGAGAAATATGATTTTTTTTTTTAAATAAGCTAACTATATTGAGATTTGACTATAGAAGGAATGTGCATTGCACCAACATTTTCCTACAGATGCTATGAAAAAATAAAATATACTACCTATGTCTCATCCAATTTTTTTTTTGGGTATGTGTTATATTCTTTGCATGTGTGTGTGTGGGCATGTCATATTCGACAA
>ML814147.1:172583-188900 GCA_009831015.1 Picea engelmannii | reverse complement strand
ATTGGTCGCATCCACCAAGACCTCCATGGTAGATGTTGTATTGGAGTAGGTTGTACAACCTAGTGCTTCATCTTCCAGTGAATCTCCATCGAGGCCCGAGATATTTATAATGAGATAATGCATTGATGATAATTTTTTGTGTTTCTTGAATTTGATTTTATGCATATTTGTTTAATTTTCTTGACTTGATCCTTGTAATTGATGTAGGGTGGCATTGGGGAGAGACTTGGGTCACGGAGGTGGGTAACACACTCATTATTCCAAGAAGCGTATGTGACAAATTTTCTTAGGTTAAATTACAAAGTATCATTTTGTATGTCTATTAATTCATTGAGGAAAAAAACTCATAACATTATTTATTCTTTATGCAATCTCCATAGAATTGAACCATGCCTAGACCTAGAACCTCTCAAGGTGCTTCCTCGAGCAAGGTAATACATATAGATTTCCAAGATGCTCATGAGGTTGGAGAGGGTGGCAGTGGTCAATGATTGACCAATTATTTCCATTTTGTATCTAGCCCACCATCTGTATGTTTTTTGTGTTAGGGAACTTGTTGTTGCTTTGTATATTGGGAATGAGTTTCCATTTTGTAAAAAATGTACAATTCAGACTATCTTGAATACACACACACACACACACACACACACACACACACACACACACACACACATTCCATGGCATGTTTTTTACAAATCTCTTTGTTTCTAGATTTTATGTTGATGGATATATGAATTCCAAAGTGTATGAATTTTATGTGTATTAATCACTTGATTTTTTTCTATAGTGATTATATATACTTTCATTATGCATTATGGAATATCTTATGGTGGAAAATATTTCTAAGTGCTAAATCCATAAGCGGTTAATGGTTCTCAAATAGCATTTCTTGCTAATCAACCATGTATATCTACATTATCGATAGATCATTCCTTCTGAATTATTTGCATGAATTTTGTGCATATCCATATTCTAACTCACAAAAAACAATACATACTACCTCTTGAATTATCTCCATCTAAATCCAATGACAATCCACACTCAAATAGTGGTCACTTGAAAATATTGTGACGTAAAGAATGACATATTAGAATAATTTATTATAGAAATATTTTTTCTTATTTATCTTCTGCACAATTGTAAATCACTTAAAAATCACATCTCAATGTTATGTCAAATTGACCTCCATAACTAGTATTTCTGTCAAATTGACCTCCATAACTAGTAGTTATGTCAAAGTGGCCTCCATAACTAGTGTTTCTATCAACTTTATCTCCATAACTAGTAGTTCTGTCAAATTGACCTCAATAACTAGTAGTTTTGTCAAATCGAACTCCATAACTAGTACTAGAACTAATCAATTACAAAGATGACATAAGATAAAATTTAATTATGCAAGCACACAACATTTGGAAAACCAAAAAACTTCATATATATTGAGAATACAAAGTACACACATATACCAATATCTTATCAAGGTTTGTTAGAAGTCGGGCTCTTCAAACCCTAGCGATGGAAACCATAAAATAACATTAGCCAATATCTCTCTCCATTAGAGATCATAAACAAGGTAACATACAGAATGGTAAGTCCTTTTTGGAACATACATTTGTATCCCACACTTGTACAATATTAAATCCCTCTATCTTCTCAATAACAACCGCATTAGGTAGCACTAGGGTTTTCAAATGCCACAAAACCCTAACTTCTTCTCGTACCATAGATACATGATAAAAGTATTTCTTTTCTCATCTAGGTATATTTTCTAGTATTCCTAGTATCCTTAGGACAACACCTTGACTCTAGTCTTCCCTGACATTCCTTTGAGAAGCCTAGTTGTTAGTTTCTTAGTTGATTCAATCCATAATTTGACAATTTTCTAGGGCACACACGTTAGTGCTCATGCATATTATTTTTGGCATGAAATGAGAGTGGAGATATAATAAATAAATGTACAAAGATATATTAGATATTCAATAATACAACATAGATATTTCATAGATATAACCATAAACACGGAGATCTAGTAATGAGTGAAATGTACAAAACTGTAGAAATATAGAGTGAAAGTCTCGCTAGAATGGTGGCATATTATCTATGAGAAGAGACGTGAAAACTACACTCATTCGCAATAATATGGTGATGTTTTCAATGAGGCTTTAGAGAATTTTTTAACATAAAGAAAATCCAAAACCCTAACCCTGAAAGATGAAAATCCAACAACTTTGTCGACCGCGTTTTGGGTAGTTTGGTGTATCAAAATTCTGGGGGCATAATGTTGGCATACGATATCCATTTGGGGAGAATGATAGATCATTGGAAAGGCATCGATGATGAACCACATTTCACAGGCTCAATCATACCTTTGACGATCATTGAGGTGCTCGATCGTAAAAAAATGTCGTTTAGGCCCTTAAAATGGCCTTAGAAGTTTAGGACTTGAAAAATTGCTAGAAATAGTAAATTTCCAAACAACTATTTTGATCCAGTTAGAATAGGTGGGTGGCCATGGATATCCACTTGGATCAATTCCCCTCTTTTTATGCATGACATATATAAAATCATTTGATTTATGTGTAACCCTTTATTAATGCCAAAAATACTAGTCAATGACTCATTAGTGACTCATGTTTGTTTAGATTGTGGAGTGGGTATATGTAAATTTTGTTAAACCCATCAATTATCAATAATATTTATTCAATATTGCATGATTTACACTAAACTTATTTATTTTGATCAATAGAATGAGAGAGTTCACATGGAAACTAGCTCTTAGAGTGGGTATCATTTTCCACCTAGAAATAATGCTTTTGAGGTGGCATTTCATATCACACCATAGAAAGTAATTTTATGCTACAAAAATTCCTCTAGAGAGACTTGAAACCATTATTATTTTCCCTTCACCATATATGAGATTTAATTGCACATTCCTACCCAAAATTTGGGTTAGAGTACACAAGGAGACACACAACCCTCCCAAACCCAATCCCACAAACTTGTTGTTACCATGCCATTTCCATACCTTTCCATGCCATGTCATTGCCATGCTTTTCCAAGCCATTCCATGGCATGCCATCGCCATGACATTTCCATGTCATTTTCATTTCCATGCCTTTCCATGCCATGTCATTGCCATTCCTTGTCAATCAATGCCATACCATGCCATGCAATTTCCATTCCTTGCCATGCCATGTCATTTTAATGTCAATGTTATTCCTTGTTAATCCATTCCATGGCATTTTGTTTCCATGCCATTCCATTGATATGCCTTTCCTTTCCATGCCATGCTATGCCTTTTCTTTGCATGACTTTTCGTTCCATGCCTTGAATTTCCTTTCCATGCGATGTCTTTCCATGCCATTCCTTACCTTTCCATGCCATGCCTTGCCTTGCATTGCCTTTCCTTTCCTTTCCCTCCCATGCGATGCCTTTCATTTCCTTTCCTTTCCTTCTCTTTACATGTCATGCCATACCATGCCTTTCCTTTTCACGCCTTTCGATGCCATGCATTGCATTTCCTTTCCTTTCCATGCCATGCCTTGCATTTCCTTTCCTTTCCATGTCATTCCTTGCATTGTGTTTCCTTTCCATAGCATGCCTTGGATTTCCATTCCATTCCTTTACTTGACATGCCATGCCTTTCCTTGTATTCCATTTCCATTCCTTGTCATGCCATGCCATTCCTTTTCTTGCCATGACTTTCCTTCTAATGTCATGTCTTTCCTTTCCTTTCCTTTCCATGCCATACCATGCCTTACAATTCCTTTCCTTGTCATGTCATGCCATTGTATGTATTTCCTTTCCATTCCATGACTTTCCAAGCCATTCCTTTCCTTTCCATACCATGCCATTCCATGCATTCCATTGTTATGCCTTTCCATGACATGTCATACCTTTCCTTTCCATGCCATGCCATTCGATGTCATGCCTTGAATTTCCTTTCCTTTCCATTCCATGTCATTCCATGCCTTGCCTTTCATTTCCTTGGCTTACCATGCCTTTCCTTTCCTTGTCATACCTTGCCTTTGCATTCCTTTCCTTTCCTTTCAATGCTTTTCTATTCCTTTTCTTTCCATGCCATGCCATGCCATGTCATGCCTTGCCTTGTGTTTCCTTTCCATGCCATGACATTCCATGTCATTCCTTGCATTTCCTTTCCTTTCCATGACATGCCATGACATGTCTTTCCTTGGCATGCCATGACTTGTCATGCCATTCCTTTCCTTTCCATGCCATGCAATTCCTTGCCTTCCATTTCCATGCATTTCCATGACATGTCATGATTTTCCTTTCCATGTCTTTTCATGAATTTCCTTTCCAAGCCACGCCATGACATGTCATTCCTTTGCTTTTATTTCCTTTCCATGCCATGCCATGCCATGTCATGCCTTGCATTTCCTTTCCTTTTCGTTCCATTCCATGCCATGTCATGCATTTCCTTGCCATGTCATTCCTTTCCATGCCATGCCATGCCATACCTTTCCATGCCATCCCATGCCTTTCCTTCCATTGTCATTTCTTTCCATGCCTTTCCTTTTCCTTCCATGCCATTCCATGCCATGTCATGCCTTGTATTATCTTGCCTTGTTATGCCATGCCATGCCATGCCTTTCATTGTCTTTCTTTTCCTTGCCATGCCATGCCTTCTCTTTCCATGTCATGCCACCCCATTCCTTTCCTTCCATTTCCATGTATTTTCATGATTTTCCTTGCAATGCCTTGTCATGCCTTTCCTTTCCATGTCATATCATTCCTAAATTTCCTTTCCTTGCCTTTCCATGCCATGAAATGGCATGCCTTACCTTTACCTGCCATTCCATGCCATTCCTTGTCATGCCATGCCTTGCCATAACATGCCATGCCTTTACTTCCATTGACATGCCTTTCCACGCCTTTCCTTGTCATTCCTTTCCTTTCCTAGTCATGCAATGTCATGTCATGTCATGCCTTTCCTTTCCTTTCAATGCCATGCCATGCCTTTCCTTTCATTTCTATGCCATTCCATGCCTTGCCTTTGCATCCCTTTCCTTGTCATGCCTTTCCTTTGCATACCTCGCCTTGGTATGGTATGGTATCATTGGTATGGTATGCCTTGCATTTCCATGGTATTGTATGGTATAGTACGGTATGGTATCCTTGGCATGGTATGGTATGGTATGCCTTGCCTTGCCTTGCCATGGTATGGTATGGTATGGTATGCCTTTTCTTTCCAAGCCATGGTATGGTACAGTATGACTTTCCTCACCTTGCCTTGACTTGCCTTGTCATGGTATGGTATGGTACGGTATGGTATGCATTTCCTTTCCTTGCCATGGTATGGTATGGTATGGTATGCCTTGCCTTGGTATTGTATGGTATGATATGGTATCTTTGGCATGGTATGGTATGGTATGGTATTCCTTTCCTTTCCATGCCATGGTATGGTATGGTATGCCTTTCCTTGGAATGTCAGGGAATGGTATGGTATGCCTTGCCTTGCCATGGTATGGTATGGTGTGGTATGGTATGGTATGCCTTACCTTGCCATGGTATGGTATTGTATGGTATGGTATGCCTTTCCTTGGTATGTCATGATATGGTATGGTATCCTTGGCATGTTATGTCATGCCTTGAAGGCAAGGTATTCCGTGCCTTGAAGGAAAGGAAAGGAAAGTGAAGGCAAGGCAAGTGAAGGAAAGGTATGCCATGCCTTGCCTTCCCATGCCATGCATTGACTTTTAATGCCTTGCATTTCCATGTCATGCCTTGTGTTGCCTTAACTTTCCATACCTTTCCATGCCATGCCTTGCTTTTCCATGCCATGCCATGTCATGCATTATCTTTCCTTCACTTTCCATACCATGCCTTCCCATGCCTTTCCTTTCCATGACATGCCATTCCATGCCTTGAATTGACTTCACTTGTCATTCCATGCCTTTCCATTCCATGCCATGCCTTTCCTTGCCATGCCATGCCTTTACATACCATGCCTTGCCATTCCATGCCATGTGTTTCTTTCCTTCACTTGCCATGTCTTGCCTTGCCATGCCATGACTTTCCATACTATTTATTTCCATACCTTGTCTTGCCATGCCATGCCATGCCTTTCCTTTCCTTCACTTTCCATTTCATGCCATGCCATGACTTGCCTAAATTAACAAGTTTAATATATAAATGAATAAGTTGAATATGTAAAAAATTCTTGTACTAAATGAACAAGTTTAATACATAAAAATTACAATCAAAGGATACATTAAGCATGTAATTCTACAACTTGTTATCCCATATATCTTAGATAGAAATACTTGCATGACAACTTCAATGTCATAAAATAAGATCTCTTTATTCATATATCTACGGTATCATCATAGTTGTCAAACATGGATTATCATAATTAATAGGATTTACCTAGACCTAGACATACACATACATCTACACCTAGAGCTAGACCTTTCCTTGGCTTGCAATTTCATGCCATGGTATTGCCTTTGATTGTCTTGACTTGACTTAGTTTTCCTTGACTTCCATTTCCATACAAACATGTCCCTAAATCGCTTGAGGAGGAAAGTTACAATTCATGATAAAACTCATACTAGGACTTGGACGGGTGAACTATTGGTTGCATTAGATCTGGAGCACCAAGTTTCAACTAGTGGGGCCCATCCATTGTCATTCTCTTGACCATAAATTTTTTTGTTGAAGTGTCTCTGGCAATAAGGTTTTTCTCAATGAGGAATAATTCAATTTCTGAAGAGGAGGTCAATTTTCAAGAACAATGTGTCAAGCATTTTTGGATAGTGTAGTCAGATGGGCCTTCAAAAAATATACTTGTGGGACCTTACAAAATTTTTTTATGCTTCTCGGTTTGGATTTTATGCGCCCAGACCAAATTGGCCACATGTCCCTAAAAAACTTGAGGGGGTGCATTACAACTCGTGATAAAACTCAAACCAAGACTTGGATGGACGAACCGTTAGTTGCATTGGATCCAAAGAATTGGGTTTCAACTAGTGGGGTTCTTTCACTATCATTTCTTTGACCATAAATATATTTGTTGGAATATCTCCGACACTAGGGTTTTGCTTAATGAGGCATAGTGCAATTTCTTAAGAGGAGGCTGATTTCAAGAAAATTGTGTTGGGTGTTTGCGGGTAGTGTAGTTGCATGGGAGTTAGCCAAAAAAACTTGTGAGATCTAAAGAAACTCCATTATGATGCCCGGTTTGGATTTTATGCCCATGGACCAGATTGGCCACATCTCCCTGAATGACTTGAGGAGGTGAGTTGAAACTTGCGATAAAACTCAAATAGAGACTCAGATGGATGAAACATCAGTTGCATTGGATCCAGATCACTGAGTTTCATCTAGTGTGGCCCCTCCACTATCATTTTGTCGACTCGTTTGTTGGAGTATTCTCCAACACTAGGGTTTTTCTCAATGAGGCATAGTGCAATTATTGAAGAGGAGGTTGATTTTCAAGAAAACTATGTCAGGACTTTTTGGCTAGTGTAGTCACATTGGCCTTGGTCAAATATACTTGTAGAAGCTTACAGAACTTCGTTACGCTCCTTAGTTTGGATTTTATGCCCCCGAACCAAATTGGCCACATGTCTCTGAATGGCTTGAGGAGGCAAGTTGAAACTCATGATAAATTTCAAACCGAGACTAAGATGGAAAAATTGTTAGTTGAATTGGATCCAAAGAACCAGGTTTTAGCTAGTGGGTCCCCTCTGCTATTGTTTCATCAACCGAAAAAAACTTGTTTTGGATTAGATCCAACACTAGGGATTTTCTCTATGAGGCATAGTGCAATTTTGAAGAGGAGGCCGATTTTCAAGAACACTATGTAGGAAATTTTTGGGTAGTGTAGTCATGTGGGCCTTGGCCAAATATAATTGTGGTAGCTTATGAAAATCTATTATGCTGCTCGGTTTTGATTTTATTCCCCCAAACAGAATTGGCCACATGTCCCTGAATGACTTGATGTGGTGAGTTGCAACTTGTGATAAAACTGAAACTGAGACACTGATAGAAAATTCATCAGTTGAATTAGATATGGAGCACCAATTTTCAGGTAGTGGGGCCCCCTCGATGTCATTCTATCGGTCAAAAAAACTTTTGTTAGAGTATCTTCGACACTAGGGTTTTTTTCAATGAGGTATAGTGTGATTTCTAAAGAGGAGGTCGATTTTCAAGAATAATGTGTCGGTCATTTTTGGGTAGTGTAGTCACATGGTCCTTGGAAAAACAAACTTGTAGGATCTTATAGAAATCCATTATGCAGCTTGGTTTGGATTTTATGCCCCCAGGCCAAATTGGCCACATGTACCTGAATGGATTGAAGAGGTGAGTTACAAATCGTGATAAAACTTAAACTAAGATTCGGATGGAGAAGCATTCAGTTGCATTGGAGCTGGAGCACCAGGTTTTAGCTAGTGGTTCCCCTCCACTATCATTCCTTCAAACAAAAAAACATTTGTTGGAGTATCTACAACACTAAGGTTTTTCTCATTGAGGCATAATGCAATTTCTGAAGAGGAGGATGATTTTCAAGAACATGGTGTTGCACATTTGTGGACAGTGTATTCATGTGAACCTTGGCCAAATAGACTTGCGACAACTTACAGAACTTTGTTATACTGTTCGATTTGAAATTTATGCCCCTGGACCAAATTGGCCACATGTCCCTAAATGGCTTGAGGTGGCAAGTTGAAACTCACGATAAGATTCAAATTGAGACTCAAATGGATGAACCATTAGTTGCATTGGATCTAGAACACTGATTTCAGTTAGTTGCCCCCCTATGTTGTAATTTCGTCGACTGGAAAACCATTTTTTGTGGTATCTTCGGCACAAGGGTGAGGCATAGTGTAATTTCTAAAGACTGGGTCGATTTTCAATAACACTGTGTCAATATTTTGTGGGTAGTGTATTCGCATGGGCCTTGGACAAACATACTTGTGAGAGATTACGAAAATCTGTTATGTTGCTCGGTTTGGAGTTTATGCCCTCAGACCAAATTGTCCACATGTTCCTGAATGGATTGAGGAGGTGAGTTTCAAATCATGATAAAACTTAAATTAGGTCTCAGATGGACGAACCATCAGTTTCATTGGATTTGAAGCCCATGATTTGTAGCTACTGGGGCCCCTCCATTGTCATTTCATCGACTGAAAAATCATTTTTTGGATTATCTCTTGCACTAGGGTTTTTCTTAGTGCTCATTACATATGTTTGAGAATTTAACACCTTGTTAGGCTAGACATGGTATGGAAAGTGAAGGCATGGAAAGGAAGGGAAATGTAAGGCAAGGCATGGCAAGACATGCTAAGGAAAGGAAAGGCATGTTAAGGCAAGGAAAAGAAGCACAAGGTATGACAAGGAAAGGTAAGGCATAGCATGGCATGGAAAGGAAAGGAAAGGCATAGAAAGGAAAGGAAATGAATGGAAAGGAAAGGTAAGGCATGGAAAGGCATGACAAGTGAAGGAAAGGAATGGAAAGGCATGACGAGGCAAGGAATTGAAAGGAATGATAAGGCATGGAAATGAAAGGAAAGTGAAAGCAAGGCATGGCATGACATGGAATGGCATGGTATGGAAAGGAAAAACATGGAAATGAAAGGAAGGGAATAGAAAGTCAAGACAAGGAAAGGAAAGTGAAGGCAAGGCAAGGCATGGAATGGCATGGCAAGGAAAGAAAATTTCTAGCAAGGCAAAGCGTGGAAAGACAAGGCAATGGATTTCAAGGCAAGAAATGCAATGGAAAGTGAAGGAAAGTGAAGGAAAGGAAAGTGAATGAATGGAAAGTGAAGGAAAGTGAAGGAAATGAATGTGAAGGAATGGAAAGTGAAGGAAAGAGAAGGAAACTAAAGTGAAGGCATGGTAAGTGAAGGTGAGACAGGGAAAGTTAAGGCATACAAAGTGAAGGAAAGAAAAGTGAAGGAATGAAAAGTGAAGGAAAGGAAAGGAAAGGCAAGTGAAGGGAAGGGAAGGAAAGTGAAGGAATGTCAAGTGAAGGAATGGAAAGGGAAGGCAAGGAAAGGCAAGGGAAGGAAAGGGAAGTGAAGGCATGGCATGACATGGAAAGGAAATGAAATTCATGGAAAGGAAATGGAAGGCAAGTAAAGTTAAGGAAATGTAAGGCATGGTATGGAAAGGTAAGGCATGAAATGAAATGACACGACAAGGAAAGGAAAGGCATGGTGTGACAAGGAAAGGAAAGGCATGGAAATACAAGAATACCATAGAAAGTGAAGGAAAGTGAAGACATGAAAAGTGAAGGCAAGTGAATAAAAGTGAAGGAAAGGCAAGTGAAGGAAAGGAAAATAAAGTGAAGGTAAGGAAAGTGAAGGAAAGGCAAGTGAAGGCAAGGAAATTGAAGGCACGGAAATTGAATCCAAGGCAATTGAAGGAATGACAAGTGAAGGCAAGGCAAGGAAAGTGAAGGAAAGGTAGGTGAAGGCATGGCATGGCATGTCAAGGAAAGGAAAGGAATGTAAATGAAATGTAAGGCAAGGAAAGTGAAGGAAATTAAAGGCATGACATGGAAAGGAAAGGCATGGAATAGCATGGCATGACAAGGCAAGGAAATGCATGGAATGCAAGGCAAGGCAATGCATGGAAATACAAGAATACTGTAGAAAGTGAAGGCATGGAAAGTGAAGGAATATGAAGGCATGGAAAGTGAAGGAAATTAAAGAAAAGGGAAGGAAAGGAAAGTGAAGGAAAGACAAGGAAAGTGAAGGCATGGCAAGTGAAGGAATGTCATGTTAAGGAAAGGAAATTGAAGGAATGGAAAGTGAAGGAAAGTAAATTGAAGCATGGAAAGTGAAGGCAAGGAAAGGAAAGTGAAGGAAAGACAAGTGAAGGCATGGCATGGCATGGAAAGGCAAGGAAAGGAAAGACAGGTAAAGGAAAGGCAAGGAATGGAATGGAAAGGAAATGCATGACATGGTATGGCATGACAAGGCAAGGAAAGGAATGGCGTGAAAAGGAAAGGCAAAGCATGGAAATGCAAGAATACCATAAAAACCATAAAATGAAGACAAAATTATTTCTTTTACATAAATATGGTCATTCAAGTAGACCATCGATATCACTTCTAATATTGACAATCTCCATTAACTTCTCATGCTCAGAGTAAGGAAAGAAGTATCATTCTTTTGATGAATTCTTACTTGGAATTGTTTGTAGTTGGAGGTTTTTACCAATAGCCATGTTTGTAAAGTGGTATATAACTTGAACTGATTTATAATCTTGAAATACAGAACCACATTTCTTTCATGTTCTTTCATCCAGTGTCATATATTCTTATTTAATAACCATCGACCCCATCAAAAATTCAATGCCTTCAGAGTTTGTTATTGATTGCATGAGGATATACTTTCCCTCTGAGAATCATGGACACCAATAATAAGTACCCCATTCATTATCGCTTGAGGTAACCACTGTGTATATGTTACCTACAAAAAATGGAGTGCCAAAATGTGAGTCCACTAAATGATGAAATCATAAAACATTGATGCTAGTTATTCAAAATTTACTAGAAGGATTCAATGAACCTGGTAGTACGAAATATGAGACATGATCATAGTCTGGTGAAATACTTTATTGGTCCTCCTCCAAATGGGATAATTCTATAGTTATACATTGATCAAAGGGGAGTGATACATGATCCCATATATCAACACAGTCTGTTGATTCACAATCATCCCATTTATTAGTACTACATGTACCACAGAAGAAAGAGAGTTTTCTCGTCCATATTTTAAGTATTTCATTTTCTATGGTTCTAAATGAATAGAATCCATGAGTGCCCTAGATTGTCTTGCATTCATACCACTATGATCGATCTACATTGTCCACCTCTCAAAAATATTTATGTACATGTCCTTTCCTGTGTGATTGGTCTTCACGGGTTCCCATTCCCTCTCCCATTACTGAAGAACACCATTCAATAATGGATTGCGCATCTCGAATGAGGGAAATAGTTGTGAACTTAATTTATTTCCTACATAACACTCTTTTTATTCATGCACTTGCTCCATCATTCTCCCCTTTCTTATTCCCAGACTCAAAATAGTTCCAAATGTGTGGTACCTTTATTTTCTTGTTCAACATACACAACCATTGAAATACATGACCTTTTTTTATTGGCCTATGCAACCATTTGACCAAATCCAAAGTTGATCCATTTGTATGTTCTTCTCCTTAAGGTGATTGTAGAACTACTGAAAACAATTTTGTATGTAGGTTAAGTCATGGCACCGATAATCTCTTATGTAGAAGTGATACTCTTTCAATATAACTCTGTTTTTTTCATTACTATCCATTCCTTGCCTGTATATGATATGGACCATTACACTGACCTACTCTGAGTGATAATATTTTCTTTGAATCTCATTTTGTTTTTGAAGGGTGTAATTCTCAGCAAAATCAACCACTGATAACACAATAACAATACGAAATGTATCTATGCATATTCTAAAATACTCATCCTTCCATCGAGCCACATGGACATGTTGAACACAATGTCGTGTCTTTTTGACGAAGTCCTTCATGAAGTCACAAACTCGTGATTGGGAAGTAACCAGTTGTATCTTTTTTCTTTCATGTCCTCCATCAATATCATATATGACATATTTAAAGATTTGTAAGGTAACCTCCTTTCTCCCCAATTCATGCTCATCGCTTACATGGATGTACTTTCTCAGTAATTCCATTCCATCGCACCTGAAGCATGTCCCATCCAAGGTTTTTTCTTGATAAAATGTAAAACCTTATGGCCTTGTACATAATAGGATGTGAATAAAGTCTCTATATGAAGATGATGACAATATAAATGAGCATTCCTGCAAAAACGTTTTATGCAAAACATGAAAAATTCACACACACACACACACACACACACACACACACACATATATATTGTTTGTGTGTGTGTGTCATAATAATAACCATACTTGATGTGATATATACAACAACATGTGTTATGAATTGTGTTTATTCGAACATACCAAGGCTTTCATTTATGGAAATATATTTGGCCCAATATAAGTGCACAGTGTATTATTCTAAATCTCTCATACAATTTCGTCTATGTAATGTCAAGAAATTGTTTAGTATGGGTTTCAAGATCACTAGATCCCCTTCTCAATTTTAGTACATCATTTTGGTTGGAAGAAGTCCTAGTGTTCTCATGCCAAAAATCCTGAACTAGTCCCTTAACTGCTCGAATTAACTTCGTGTCAGAACAAGGTAGCCTACCAGTGAAGGCCTAAAAATATGTTGGACCACCTGTGTCGAGGATATCACATCCATGGGAATACTTTCTAAGGTTTTTGACATTGCATTTCAAGAGGTGAGAGGTTTATTGTAGCAAACAATGTTTTCTTGTGATATTGTGAACAATTTATTGTGACAAGACACGTTGGGCTGCATTGCGGTCTTTAGAACGAGACTTCTTATCAATTCGTCGAAAAATATCTACAAGGTTTCTAACAATATGATGAATTTTTTCTACACTTTTGACTATTTTAATTCCTAAAATTATCCTATGAATAGCCAAACTTCTAGATTTTAAAAAAGCTAAAAATAATTGACATTTAGCAGCATCGGATTTTGGTTCAAAATATTCTTTAATGATTTTATAAGAGTGATAACAAATAGTATGGTTAGGTAACTTAGATTCAAGTTATGCTAGACCACTTTCATCAACTTGTATGTGTTTAGGAATTCTTCGCCACCAAGTGACCAATCTAGATAGGGATGATGAACCTCTATTCTGGTACTCTTGACCTCCTTGCTATGGAGTTAACAATGTTGTAGTGATTTCCCCTTCAATCAATGGTGGATCGAATCTAGGAGGAGACTGGACATGGGATTGACTAGTTTCTAGAACATTTAACTATCCAACAAGATATTGCACCACATAAACTTCTTCACCACAATGTTGTACACCAATTACTTCTCTAATTTCATCCATTGTATAATCAACTCCAAGAAAATCCTCCATCATCTGGTCATCCACAACAAGTTTTCTTGATGAGATACTGGATGGATTTCTCTCTAATGAACTCTTTCACTTTTCTTCTGGTGATGGAAGAGAAACAATAGCGGCATCTATTATACTAGAAATTGTATTTCCCTCTATTAAATTCCTGCGCTTTGACATACATAACTTTGACTTTTCTCTTTATTATTATAACTTTTTGATCAATTTCTCTTTTCTCAAAGAATTTCTTTCTTGAATCCATTGGATCCCCATGTCTAAAGATAAACATTCACTTCTAAAAACCCCACCACAAATTTGTCTTTGTATTATGTAATAAGGAACAACTAACAATTCCAATTCCAAGTGGAGAAATTTGTCTTCGTATTGCAAAATAATACACAACTAATAATTCCAATTCCAATTGGATAAATTTGTCTTGGTATTACACAACTAACAATTCCAGTTGGACAATTTTTTCTTCCAATTCCAAGAAGACACACGAATACAAAAACAACAATTCAATTGGACAAATTTGTCTTCCAATTCTAAGAAGACACAAGAAGAAAAAAACAACAATCCCAATTGGACAAATTTGTATTCCAATTCCAAGAAGATACACGAAGATACAAACAACAATTTCAAATCCACTTGGACAAATTTGTCTTCCAATTTTTCATACAATGGTCCGACAATAACACAAAATTGACTATGAATCAAACAACAAGACTAAAATAAGAAAAACTTGTCTGTCTGTGCTATTTTTGTGTGAAGATGTTGTGAATTCTTTATTTTTCTTGAGATAGATGAGCTAGTGGAGTGTGCTTGGCACCAAAAAACTCCCAGCAAGAATGTGCACATGTTCCTAGAACGTGTGTGCACTAGAGTGCACTAGAGCATGTGTGCATTCTAGGAATGCACACGTGTTCCTACTCAGCATAAACAAGCAACAACTACAACTCTATCAAGTCACAAGACTGTGTGTGCTATCTTAATGCAATGGATATATAATTTATTATAGATCAAACATCTTTATGAATAAATATGTATAGGGGTATGGGGAAAAATAAGACCTAAGGGGTTAGGATTGAAACTATTTTTAAGCATAGAGCAATGGTTAGAACTAGGGATGATTTTAAAGATGAAAATTTATTTTAAATGTAGAAACCTTGGCGAATCTTACTAATCCTTCATATGCCAACTATAAATGCAATGGATATAGAATTTATTATAAACCAAACATCTTTATGAATAAATATGTATAGTTGTATGGGGAAAAATAAGACCTAAGGGGTTAGGATTGAAACTATTTTTAAGCATAGAACAATGGTTAGAACTAGGGATGATTTTAAGGATGAAAAATTATTTTAAAATGTAGAAACCTTGGCGAATCTTACTAATCCTTCATATGCCAACTATAAATGATTGGCAATATTTTTGTAAAAATATTCAAATTTATAAGGATTTTATATAGTTTTTATATAATTTTAACGATTTTTAAGATAAAATAATTTTATCCTATAGAATTTGGGTGAATCATTTTTAAAATAGTGAATCTTGTTTTTTGAAAAACCATGGAAAATTAGCCCATGAGAGAAATTTATCCCCTAAAATCATCCTTGGTTAGAACACCAAGATGTGGGTGATGTGGGTCCAAAGGTTGTTAAAAAGGTATATACATAGTGCACTCAAGGCTTGAGTGTAGAGGGGGTTAAGGTTTGAGTATAAGTTATGTCTAGGCTTAAATGGAGCTTGGGGGTATAGGTCATGGTCTATGTCAAGCTCTAGGTCATCATATAAATATATCGCTAGCTCTATGTCATGGTCTAGGCCATGGTGTAGGTCTATGTCATGGTATACATCATGGTCATCGTATAGGTCTAGGTCATGCTCCAAGTCTTTCCATGTATAGGTCTTGTTATGTATAGGTTTAGGTCTAGGTCTTGACATGCCTAAGTCAAGTCCATTTCTTGTAGAGAGGGGGGATGCAGAGAGAGGAACAAAGAAAGTGTGAGAGGGGGAGAGGGGAAGAAAAAGAGAGTGAGGGACAAGGAGATAGGGAGGGGGGGTAGAGAGTAAGAGAGTGAGAGGAAGGGAGGGAAAAGAGGGAAGGGGGTTTAGATAGATGAAAATATAGCAAGGTGGGGAGAGTGGGGAGAGAGAGAGTAAGGGTTAGATGAAAGATGTAAAGACAAAAGGGGGTAGATTTGGATTGTTTGAGTGTGACAAGGTGGTAGATGAATACTAACAGAGGGGATAGAGAGAGAGATGGGAGAGAGAGTGAGACTAACAATGAGGAGAGAGAGAAAGAGGTGGTATATGTAGGTGAGAAAGAGATTAGAGATAGT
>ML814147.1:149334-168347 GCA_009831015.1 Picea engelmannii | reverse complement strand
GGCACAAGAAAAATGAGTTTTCTACAATTTTAAAAGTTTTTGGAATGAAATTCCATCATTAAGATACTCAACACCTACATGAACAAAAACATATACCTTATATTTTGTTGTAAAAATAAGATACCACTGTTAGAAAAAAACAAATTTGACCTAATTATTCACAATGTCTATGAAAAAATATTTAATTTTATACATTTCATTTCCTTACACCATATTCAAAGTCATTGTAAAAGAACATTGAATAATCCATCCAAGTTAACAAATTGTTGTTTTTCCAAGTTTCCATTACCACTAACATGTCATGAGAGACCATCATTAGCTTACACACACCCAAAATTAAATGGGATATGATTATTAAGGGTAAGGAAGCCATAATCAATTGGAGCTTATTATTGTAGTTGAAGATGATTTAAAGCCAAGAGTTCAGGAAAATGTTCTTGAAGGTGATGCCTCCTCTATAAAAAATTAGCACTATGGAGGAGATGTTGGATTCCATCAAGATATAGTATAAAATAACAAAGGATATTCCACCTACATTACCTCAGAGACCAACTTCAAAATAATGACTTCCTTCTTCCATGTGGAAAAAATTCTCTTCTTTAGACAATGAAAGAATTGACCCTACTCAAAGTGTATATATGATAAATTTATCTACATGTGAGTTAGGGGGTTCCTTGTGTTCAGTTTCTCTTCAAAAACCAAGTATGTTATGGTTCTCTTCCTCACATAGAACCCTAATGAACATATAAGGCCAAAGTGCAATAGATAATGCATAGGCCATTATTGTAAATGATAAAGCATAGGTTTTTCAAACTCTTATCTATTGAACTTTAGCCATTATCTTCTGCACTTTGGCCTTATATGTTCATTAGGTCTCTCTCCGAGGAAAAGAACCATAACATAGATAATGCACAATCCATTCTTGTAAATGATAAAGTGGACGTTTTTCAAACACTTATTTGGAAGGTGGGTTTTACAAGAAGGGATCTCCCCGAGGATGTTGGACCTTGACCAATTTTTGAGGATTCTTGGTCATGTTTGACCTATTTTGGGACTTCGACAGGCTGTCAAAGGCGGAGTGCAAGACGAAGCGGAGATCATGGGATCTCAACCCCTTTTAGGGCCCTTTTTGGGATTCAAGATTATGTAATGGGTATGGGATGTCATCCCATGGGTTTACCCATGTTTAGGCCTATTTTGTAATGTATAAATAAGTGGCTAAGCGATGTAAGAAGAAAGAAAGATACCTAGTAGGCCAGTGTGCTAAGTGCTAGAGCTGGATCTATGTTATCAAGAGTTGTAAGTGCTTTGTGCATACTATGTGAGGCTTGCAAGGCTAGTGCAAGTAACTGTAAGAGACTGTGTGAAGGCTTTGTGCTATACCCTAGCTATAAGAAGGAGGATCTGGCGAAGTGCACGCAAATCTCATGTCTTCTACGGAGTAGAACTTGGATGTTATGTTCCTATAAGAAGCTTAACCAAAGATAATAAAGAAGAGAAGAGTTGGTGGATGTAGCCCCAGGGTGGGGGTGAACCACGTACATGTTGTGTTGCTATGCTTTGTGCGATGTATTGTTGTGTTTGTGTGTTTACTTGCTTAGTGCTTTAATATAGATGAATGATAGATAGATTTTTTGATGCTTAGTGCTTAATAATCTGGATGGATGTTAGATCTGACTTATGTACGTATGCTTAGTGGTTAATTACCTTACATCTGAATGAATACTGTGATACTTTGTAATAAGGGTTTAACTGCATTGTAACTAAGACTGGATATTGGTGAATGTTAACTGCTGAGTGCTATGTTAAGTGTTAGAATCACAGATCTGTGTGCCAGCTAAGGTTGCACACATCTAAGTTGTGCAACCACCCTTGCCTCTACCTCGGGTGAGACTTCATATGATTCACATGTGTTGCCGAAAGGTCTGGTAATTAGGGTTTTGTTGGTGCACTATTGTAGCATTGAACCCTGGGTCTGCCCCTGTGCCAACAAATGGTTCCCATGTTTAGGCATATTTTTTAATGTATAAATAAGTAGCTAAGCGATGTAAGAAGAAAGAAAGAGACCTAGTAGGCCGACGTGTTAAGTGCTAGAGCTGGATCTATGTGATCAAGAGTTGTAAGTGCTTTGTGAATACTGTGTGAGGCTTGCAAGGATAGTGCAAGTAACTGTAAGAGACTGTGTGAAGGATTTGTGCTATACCCTAGCTAGAAGAAGGAGGATCTGGTGGAGTGCGCGTAGATATCCTGTCTTCTGCGGAGTAGAAATTGGATGATATGTTCCTATAAGAAGCTTAACCAAAGATAATAATGAAGAGAAGAGTTGGTGGACATAGCCTCGGGGTGGGGGTGAACCATGTACATGTTGTGTTGCTATGATTTGTGCGATGCATTGATGTGTTTATGTGTTTACTTGCTTAGTGATTTAATATAAATGAATGATAGATAGATCTATTGATGCTTAGTGCTTAATAATATGGATGGATGTTAGATCTAACTTATGTACGTATGCTTAGTGCTTAAGTACCTTAGATATAAATGACTGTTGTGATAATCTATAGTAAGGGTTTAACTACGCTATAAATAAGACTGGATATTGGGGAATGTTAACCATTGAGTTCTCTGTTAAGTGTTAGAATCACATATATGTGTCCCAGCTAAGGTTGTAGACATCTAAGTCCTGCAACTACCCCTGCCTCTACCTCGGGTGAGACTTCATCTTTTTCGCAGGTGTTGTCGAAAGGGCCGGTAGTTAGGGTTTTGTTGGTGCATTGTTGTAGCGTTGAACCCTAGGTCTTTCCTTGTGCCAACAAATGGTTCCATTACCAGGACCTGAAACTATGATTGCTGGGAATTGAGGAAGAAGAAGCTTTGTGCAATGATCTGACCTGAAATTGTGAAAGCTCTGTGCATAGATATGTCGCTCTAGTGCACAGTATTCTACTCGATCTGTGAATCTATGTGCTAAGAAAAAAAGTTTGATCTGAAGAAAAGAGGTAAGATATGAACGCTTTGTGCTCTGATAGAGGTAATAATAGTGAGATTTTTTAGATCTGGAAGCTTTGTGCTTTGCTGAAGATAAGATTAATAGAAATTTTTGTTTCTAAAGTATGGATCTAGGTACGTTTGATAATATTTGTCCTAGCTTGAAAACTAAGGCAGTGATAGAAGAAATAATATTTGATATGAGTAGATCTCATAAGAATAGTGAAAGATATGTTATACCTATGCATAGAGAGAATGTTTGGACTAACAAATGGATGCAGGATCCTAGAAAGAATTTTTTGCAGGTTAACTACTATGATCCTAGTGCACAATACAGGAAAGGCTGGGGATCATTTAAGAGAAATAGGGGATTAACCCTTTGTTACAATTGTAGAAGACCGATACATTTGGCTAAGGAATGCCCTGCTAGAAGACCTAGTTGCATATGTTGCAAAGCTATAGACCATGAAGTATTGGATTTCCCTAGAATGATTGCTAAGTTTGAAAGGATGAATATGAGACAAGAAGACCACGCGAAAGGTCAAGCAACTGAGATTATGGCAGAACCCTAGAAAGAATCAGAAAAAGTATTTCTATAGATGAAAGAAACCCTGAATGACCACCAACATATCAGATTATCAAAGATCTTCAAAGAAAAAGAGTGCATTGAAACAAAAATAGCCAACTTCGACATTGACTATGTTCTGGATGAGGAAACATAGGTGAATATCATGACATAAAGAACTTGGAAACTTTTAGGGGATCTTGCTATGATTCCTTCATTAGGAGGAATAGGATTATTCAGAGGAAAGTTGATAACCCTATGTGGAAGACTTACCCAGATATATATGAGTGCTCATGGAACTTCGATAGAGGAAAAATTTGAAGTTGTTAAATTTATTGAGAAAAATGCTCCATTTGCTATGTTACTAGGAAAATCTTGGATTGAAGGAGATCAGGCCAGAAGGAAAGAAGAAGAAGTCTTAGAATAAAAGAAGCAAGAGTTGAAAGATTTCATGACTAGGAGGATCACACACTTGATTGAAGAATAGGAGAACTGAACAAAGCTATTGAAAACCAGAGACTTGGATGTCGAAGTGGTAAGAACACTAGAAGACCTACAGAAGACTAAAGTACCTATTCCAAATATAGATGAAGTATTACCCCTAATTTCTAGGAAAGAATCTCAACAACGCGAAGTTACTTTGCCAAAAGAAGATAAGAATCAAAATGGAAAAAGGAATTCCGAGACGAAGATCACTAGAAATAAAGGTAGAAAACTAAGTAAGAAAAGAGCTAAGATCGAAAAGTTACAGAAGGCTCCAGAGGGAACTTCGTATAAGGAAAATTTGCAAAATTGGAACTTCGTTGGGATATCAGAGCTGTGTCATATGGAACTTCGCCATGGCGAAGCAATATAGTCGTTGGAAATAGTATAACCATTAGACCGATGACCCGAATAGGTAGAAAGGAATTTATTGTTAGAAAGTTCACCACCAAACCGTTGGGACCACACCATAACAGAAAGAACTGAGTTAATGAAGGATTCTCACCCGTTGCAAGAGATCTGTTGCCAGGTTATCTATTTATCCTATCACTCCACGCAATGAGAACTCTTTTTCCAACCGTGACTATTTGAGCCCGCAAAATAGTTGGTTTTGCACAGTGATCATCGCGTTATTTCCATCTATCCCATTACATTGAGCAGTTACTCTTCGAAATCGAGATATTCAACCACGAGCGTGTATGTCCAAAGAACTTAGCACACTCGAGTCTGTGAAGGAAGTACTCATCGACCTCATGACTGAGAGAGTCATGTCTGAAAGAGTGATGTCTGTGGGTGTACAAGCGTCCTCAACGAGAGCAGTGCAATCCTCTCCATCGACTACTCATAGAGCCGGACCATCCTGACCATCAGTAGAAAAGAGAACCAAACACAGAGATGACCTAGAAAATGCGAAGCTGATCACAACCATATTTCCCGACTACATCGCACCTCTGGACGGTGCGGTGATTTGTGATAGTGTGCCAAGATATTTTGAGTACACCATGGTTACTACGTACCTCCCGAAGGGGATATGCACAGTTCGAGTGCAATAGGACAAGATCGCAATGTTGAAGTTCAGTGAATTCAGCCTCGAAGATTGCAAGAACTATAGTATGCTCGCCCCATATAAATACCTGACTAGGATGAAGGGGAAGAATTCAAAGATAATCCCCCAGCTGTGGATGATGAACCTCACGCAGTCCACCCTATTAAACATAATGAAAATCCCATACTTTGGAAGGCACCAAGAAGTCAACAGTTGTGTCAAGTTATTCCTTTCATGTTACCATGGCGGCTATTTATTGCTAGACTGACGTATCACATTCAATCTGACGTTGATCCATAGGATCATAGGATTAAGTATGCAAGGACCCGAACAATAGGATTTATCTCCAGGAAAAGCCATAAATTTCACACTAGCACATAGGATCAAGGATACATATGACAATGTTGAAAAAGGGACGTGAGGCTACAAGGTAGCCTCCATCTAGAATGGCGTAGTGCTCCTATCTTGCTAGCTAATATCCAAAAATTTAGTAAGGAATAAAAAACCTATGCAGGTCATAGGCTTTGTCGTTGATCTTGCATGGAAGTGTGTGGAAGGTCTACAGATGAACTGGGTGAAGTACCTAGTTAATCAGCTAGAACTAGACTGTCGTGAAGCACATGATCAGGGCTACGAGTTTCACTTTAACTGGCTCCTAATCCTCATTGCCTTTGTTTCCTGGGAGATGTTGGAAGGTGCGACCTTCCCGGATATTGAATCATTCAAGACACTTGCTGCGAAGTTCACCAGACTCTGGTACTCGAGTGATATGAACAAACAATGGAAGTTGAATGTTGTTTTTCAGACATATTACCTTCAGCTCAAGAGAGTCATCGAAGCTTAACCTCGCATGAATCTGAACACCCTACAGAGGTTTCGACCCCTGATGAAGTTCTGCATAGATCGACACTTCATCTACCTTACAACACGAGCTGATGAACATAAGGAGAAGCTTTAGTCGCACTACAAACTCACGGAAGAGGACCTTGAGGAGAACATTAAGGACTGGTCGACAAAACTCCTTATTCCAGGAAACCCTGCAAAGATGCTTAACCCTGAAAGCCTAGAGACCACGCACAAAGAACATGATACACCTAGACCCAACCGGACAAAGAAGACTGAAGAGGTCCAAGATTTAAGCAGCGCCTCAGGAAATACTTCTTTAGTATCACCTAACCAAGGGGGTGATGACAAAGTGATAAATGGTAAAGGAGCTGAACACAAGCCAGATGAAGTAACACCACCTAGAGATGAGACTAATCCCTTGAAGAAGAGGAAGGTTTCTCCCCCAAAACCATCTTCCAGGAATAAATCGAAAGTTAGCATGACCAAGATGAAGACTGTTCTCACTACCTATGATTTATACTTCATCATTGCAGCCCTAAATGATGCTTCGCTGGAAATCATGGAGAAACAAGAAGCTAAGCAAGAGGAAATGTATGACAGAATTAAGGTGGAATTCTGAGGGGTACAATAGGCCCTTCAGTCCAGCCACAAAGTGTCCACTATGCTCTTGCCATCAGGAGAACCAGAGTTGGGAGATGAGCCATCCCAACTCTGTCGACTAGCTGATGTGGTCGGATCTCACCTTCGTTGTGCTCAAGAAGAGAGAGAACAAGCCACCCAGGCTTTGAAGCAAGTGCAAGGCGTAATCGTAGAACAACGCAGAGTTGTAGAACAAGAGGAGGTTTCTCTCCATGAAAAGTTTGAAGAAGAGAAAGCCCAGATGCAACAAGAAAAAGAACAGTTGCTCGCAGAGCAACTCGAAGCGAAAGAAGCAGTCAACAGAGCCCTCCACTCTGTGATAGGATTAGAACCACATGCAGACAACTGAGTCACACACCAAGTAGAGCAACTCCTAGAATCTATCCAATAGCGACATCAACGAATAACAGACTCAGAGATCTGCACCATACCTAACACCCCGCGGGATGTAAGGGATCAAAGAGAAGCAACTACTCGAAGCGCAGTTTAAAGAATCAAATCCATTTCCATGGAATGAAGGAAACTGAGTGATCACAATTCCCAGACGTGTGAGTGACTCACTGAGAATCCAGAATTTAAGGCACTAGACTCACAACTACAAGAAGTGAAGCAACAAGCAGAGACAATACAAGCGCAGTTGAAGCCCCTATCAGCTGTGGAAAGAATGAAGTGATCCCAAGAGAAGCGCACTGCCCAGCAGCAAGTCCACACTATTCAGAGAAGAGTTGTGGAAGTAACTCATAGGCTCTAACCTGTACAGAATGGGGCTTACCAACTGTTCACAGAGATCGAAGGCCGATGAGCGAAACTAGAGCAAGTCATCACTACAGTCGAACAATGCTTAGAGGCACCTGTCAATGAAGCAGTTATCCAAGATTTCGTTGAACAAGAGGTCATGGCATAGCAACAAGTCAAAGAATATCGAGCCAAGATTGAGGCTTTTGAAGCAAAACTAGTCAGATCAGAGTGACTCGGGATGAGTCACAGGTGAGTGTTAGGGGCTTGTTGGCCCTTGACCAAGTTTTGAGGATCCTTGGTCATGCTTGACCTATTTTGGGACTTCGCTAGGCTGTCAAAGGTGGAGCACGAGATGAAGTGGAGATAGTGGGATCTCGACCCCTTTTAGGGCTCTTTTTTCGATTCAGGATTATGTAATGGGTATGGGATTTTGGCCCATGGGTTTACCCATGTTTAGGCCTATTTTTTAATGTATAAATAAGTATCTAAGCGATGTAATAAGAAAGAAAGAGACCTAGTAGGCCGATGTTCTAAGTGTTAGAGTTGGATCTATGTGATCAAGAGTTGTAAGTTCTTTGTGCATACTGTGTGAGGCTTGCAAGGCTAGTGCAAGTAACTGTAAGAGACTGTGTGAAGGCTTTGTGTTATACCCTAGCTAGAAGAAGGAGGATCTGGTGGAGTGCACGCAGATCTCCTATCTTCTATGGAGTAGAACTTGGATGCTATGTGCTTGTAAGAAGCTTAACCAAAGATAATAAAGAAGAGAAGATTTGGTGGACGTAGCCTCAGGGTGGGGGTGAACCACGCACATGTTGTGTTGCTATGCTTTGTGCGATGTATTGATGTGTTTATGTGTTTAATTGCTTAGTGCTTTAATATAGATGAATGATAGATAGATCTGTTGATTCTTAGTGCTTAATAATATGGATGGATGTTAGATTTGACTTATGTATGTATGCTTAGTGCTTAAGTACCTTAGATCTGAATGAATATTGTGATACTCTGTAATAAGTGTTTAACTACGTTGTAACTAAGACTGGATATTGGTGAATGTTAACTGTTGAGTGCTCTATTAAGTGTTAGAATCACAGACCTGTGTCCTAGCTAAGGTTGCAGACATCTGAGTACTGCAACCACCCCTACCTCTACCTCAGGTCAGACTTCATCTACTTCGCAGGTGTTTCCGAAAGGGCCAACAGTTACGATTTTGTTGGTGCACTGTTGTAGCATTGAAACCTGGGTCTGCCCCTGTGCCAACAGAGGAAAATAACCTATGCTTTATCATTTACAAGACGCTCTTAATAGCTACCTTCATATTTGGAAGATTTTGAGTGTAAAAATTCAATTCTATTACACACTCGTGTGTTAGAAGGTTGAAAACCTTCCCTACAACAAGTTGTCAAGTAGCATACAAGATTTGGATTTGTGAAGTGTACTAAGATCATACTTTTTATCTAATGTTTCGAGGTTTTGTCCATTTAAATATTTCTTCTAGTAGTCAAGGATGTATTGGGCAATGGATAGTAGTCTCGACGTACTTCGTGTTCTTGAGAATTATTTTTTTACACATTGAATTAAATTTGAGAAAGAATTTAGACAAAATAGGTTAGCTTAATCAAATGTAGTCAAAGAGAAGGCCTCTCAAATGTGTTAATTACACAAAAAATTCTACTTAACCTTAGTGGCATTATGAGGTCTTTATTCATAGAGGTATTAATGAAGTGGAATAAAATATAAATCATGGATAACAAACTAGTAGTGTGTTTGGGGCATTTGGTCTTTTATTTTATTCTTTGGATCCTAAAACCCCCCTCTCTCAATACTCTCGCCTTAACATATTTTTGGTAGTTGGAGTTGTTTTTCTCCTATCTATATGATGTCCTCATTCCACATCAACTTCCACTTTAACTTAGATTGTGTGGTTAGAGAAACATCTGATTTGGTTGACATTAGGGATCCCTCGACCAATTGGTATTTAACCCATAATGATATCACATATTAGTCAAGTAGTTTATGTAGATATTAAAAACCCAAAGTAAAATAAAATGAAATGTAAGATTTTGTTTTCCATACATCAAATTTGAAATGGATTTTTCCTCGTTTTTCTTTCGTACACACTTATGCTACAACATCAAATTCCCTTTTCTCCATTTAGCCATTGTGTATTCCTTTTCTTCTCTGCAACTCAATGTTCAATCACATTCAAGTATTGTGATCCAATTCAATATGTTTACCTATTCCCTTACATCGCATCAGTGTCTTCTCAACAACTATAACATTCATAATTTGAGGCCCTCGCTTCTAAGAATTCCCTCACTTATGAGAATGCTTTCATAATGGTCTGAATTTCTACTCCGAAAAACATTTTCTTTCAAGACATTAGCGCTCCGCAACAAAAATCTACATTACGTTATGTAAGAAGAGAGAGCCGCCAAGATATGAGTAGCAAAATGACAAAACATTATGATTTAGCTTGTTTATTAAATTGATAAAACATTGAATATCTTCTTGTGGAAACAACGAAATCAATGAATACATGTTTCGAAACAATATCTCAATAAATGAGTGACTAAAGAATAGCTCAAAATCTACTTGGGATGGAATGCATGTGTTTGAATAGTGCTAGAAACACAATATTTTCTATATTGTTCAAAGGCAGTCGAGAGATATCGGGATTTAATGGAATCACATTCATTTCCTCCCAATGAATCAATGACACATGGTATAATCACATTTTAGTCATTGTACACCATTAGATCAAAAGACCATTAAATATCAAACATTGAAAAATCGTCATAGTTCACAACACTTCTCGTATGAAAAAACATAACTGCCAACCAAAATATTCAAACTTAGTCAACTGATGTTATTTTTCTCATCCAACAATTTGTAGCGATACAATGAATTCCCCCCACACTAAAATTTTGAATGTATTATTTATTTTTAATAAGTTCCACCTACTATATAACACAACCATAGTTTGTGATTTTAATATAAGGGGTTCCACACCACATACTAGTTAGTGGTTGGGCCAAATACACTCCTCTAATAAGGTTTTGGACAATCTGTAGTTTCCACACAAGGTTATGCATCCACCCCTAAGAGTGGTAAGGGGAAGGTAGGTATCAAGCAAGCCAGAAAGATATGGAAGGAAATTTGGACCCTAATAATAGCAAGGGGGACGTAGAAATCAAGTAATTTAACAAGACAGGAAGGGAGTGGTCTTGGAACCTGGTGTGCACATAAAATGTAATAATAAAAGAAACAGAAAATACAACAATCACACACTGAAAAGAATGAAATGGATGGGGGAAATGGTAATATTTATTTCTTAGCCAAAGGAGACATGGTTTACAATTATCAAGAAACTTCTCAGGGGCTTCTAAATTTAACCAAGAGAGATCTCAAGAGTTTTCAGGCAATGAGAAAGCCAAATGTTTGATAAACCTTCAAATGAATGTAATAGCAAGGGTATGTGTTGTAACATCCCAATAATATCCACCTTGACTACAATTTCTTGATATCTTCTACAATGAATGAAACATCACCTTCTCACAAGCCAGGAGAAATCAAACACCACCACAATTTCTCTAACAACACCGGTTGCATGAACATGTTTGCATAGTTTTCTCCAGTATGGACCACTCCACCTCGACTAAATCAACATAACCACAAACTAAATCGTTATAACCACTATAAGTGATACATGTTATTCTCATATATGGAAGCCCCTATACGTCTACGTGTAATGTCCTGTACTTAGGAAACTCCACTTACCCTAAGTCCACAACACCATCCAACTTGTATCCATGTTCACCCTTGTCCCCTCCCTACACTGGTAACGATACCTCCTAGTAATTCACTTAGAGACAAAAATCCATCTCATGATGTTCTCTTGGAAACCAACAATGACTCCTCACAACTGCCTCTTCCATCCTTCTCAACATCCCACCACCTCAGGCTCTCCTGAACTAGCTCTCATACCACTTGTTAGAACCTTGCCTACACAAAAGTTAATAACCCAAAAAACACTAGATATAACAATCACACACAAGAGAAAGCAAAATGGATGGGTCAATGGTAATGTTTATTTGTCAACCAAAGTAGAAATTGTTTACAATTGGGATGTTGATTGTTATCGTAATCTTTTGGTGGCTATAAATCTTCACTCATCAACCTCACATTGTAGTTTCGAAAGAAACGATAAATTTAAATTACTAACCCTTAGTTAAAAGAATGGATTAACTTTGAATCTTCGATAGTTCGTTCGGTTTTTTCTTATTGTTTGTATTGTTCTTCATAAACTCAAGCAGATTGTTTCCACGGATCTTCAGTGGGAGAAACGAAAAGGGACTTGAATCAACAAGCATATTATTGAGGATGTTCTATTGTTTCCACAGGAGGAATTTCATGAGATGGTTCAATCTAATATCCCCCTTAAATATCAACAATTAACATGCATTCTACTCATGTTAAAATACAACTACGCATTTAGTGGCAGAGTATCTTCTTGCGTCCATGATAAAAGATTGAAAAACCTGATGTTAAATATTTCTAGCATAAATTCTCTTGAAGAACAATTCAATAATCTGGATACAAGCTCCTCTTGAGGCTTCGAATTCTAGACCATGAAATTATTATGATAGTCGCCTTCTTCGTATCAACTCCTTCAAGCCTTGAGACTCAACAAGCCAATCACTTATGGGCATCGATTGCTCACAAATAATATTCCTGCTAATTTTCTACGAAAGATCTTTCACAAATGATATTGGAGACAAGGTGAAACTCTACCATGAATTTATTCAATTGGCTCCTCTAGCAAATTATGACAACAAATCTGAAACGTAACTCGCCCAAAGATTTATCCCTACATGAATTGAATACTACATCTTTTGGTCACATCATATATGAGGAATGCAACATGTATATGTTGTTTTCTCCTCAAAAGTAATCAGATGCTTTTGTTATTTGTGGAATTATTTATATATAAAAGGGAAAAGTCTAGAATGGAATGCCTTGTAAGGAGTTATAACCAAAGAAATTCAAAGTCAAAAGATAATATATGTTTAAGAGAATTTTTTGAAATGAGACATAATTGTAAAAGGGGTATTTTTCCGGTTTTCTTGTAATTTTGTAAGTATTGCACATTTTTTTATTCAACTTTAATAAAAAAATTGTTGAGGTTGACTGAAGGTTTCAAGGTTAAGTGGGACACCTTGGGGTGCATGCTTGGTGGTATCCGACACCCCAATAATTGATGAATGTGAAATATAGGTGCATGTTAGACACTCTACATTTTTGTGTGTGTTTATTTTGTTAACCCTTTTTGTTGTACACTGATGGATATGTTCAATATTTATCATGCTCTTCCTAGATTCTATGGTAAAAATTATGATATTTGGGCCATTAAGATGAGAACTAGACTATGTATGGATGATCTATGGGATATTGTGTTGAAAAGGTTTGGAGAACCCTCAAATCAAGAAGCTTATGAAACATTGATTCAAGAGGAGAAGGATCAACTCATAACAAATAAGAAGAATGATGCAACAACGTTAATTCTCATTCAACAAGGCTTGGATGTGAGTATTCTTCCCAAAGTTGCAGCAACAACCAGGTCCAAAGAAACCTGGAATACAATATAGATGGAAAACAGTGAAAGGGGGAGAAACATTGATCATTATCAAGTTAAATCACAAAGCGTTGTAGGTGATGATGGAATGATTGTTGTATCAAAAGAAGTAGAGGAATTTGACATTGCAGAAATAATTGGAGAAGTTGTTAAAGCAGAAGAAGATAAACAAGACATAGATTTTACACACCTGGATGATTAAATTAAAGGTGAAGGTGAAAGTGAATCCCATTATGTAGATAGGCACATGGATGATGAAATTAAAGGTGAAGGTGAAAGTGAAATTGTTGTCACAACATTAGAAAAATGTGAGAAGAACCTTGCAACATAAGTTCATGAAAACATGAATGATGCTATAGTAAATGTTGAATTTTATATTGAGTTAACATTTCTTGAGGAATGGCATGCATAGCCCAAGTATGAAAGTGAGTATGGAAAATACAACACAATTGAAGTAGAAGAAAGTTCAGTAAAAATGAAGCCAACCATTGAAGGTGTTGAAGTTGATCTTGATCTTACAGATTGTGATAGAAGTGTTCAATTAGTAGTAGCTAAAATATAAGCATATGAAAAAGAAGAACCAAATGAAAAATACAAAGAAGATAAATAAATATTGAAAAATATGAACAAAATAACATTGAAGCTGAAGAAGAAGAAACATATGTAGATTCTAAAGTTTGGAGCAAAAGAAAGAAAAAGGTTGTAGAGCATAGGACAAGTTGCACCAACATAGGATGTAAAACAATTTTTTGAAATGTGTAAGCCTAGCTAAGACTTAGATCAACATGCCATCATGTTATGAATTTTGTATGCCCATAGAATCATTGTTGATTGTCAAGTTGTAATGGTTAGTATTGTTAGAGGTCATAATTAGGGGGGAGTGTTGAAACATAGTAGTTGTAGTAATTTTTATAGCAATATTTTCATCACCATTGCTATCTTGCACAAAGGGCCTTTTTCCATTTCCCTATGTAGACTTATCATCCCTTTTTTGATGAACCCAGAGCTAAAAACATACATTTTTCCATATATACTCTCCCTATCAGTTATAAAAGATGCGTATATGCTTGCTACTCCATTGCAGCTCATGTATATTGGGATTTGTGCCATAAAATAAAAAATGAGGTCTGGTTTCCATGTCACGACAGAAGATATCTGATCCTTGGCCTTCCATATACTGGAAACGTTCTGACTCGGCCCTTCAGTTACATTCTAAAGGCTATAAGAGCACAATTTCGAGCTATGGAAAAGAGGAGAAAACATTCAACTTTGAGAGAAAAGTTACTCTGGAGAAATTACTTCATATTGAGTCTGCATCCCTTTGTCCCTCAAGTTTGAACACAGTGTTCATCCCCCAAGCTTTTCTCTTATTGTTGAGAGGATCTCATTGCCTCTTTTCTATGAGCTTGCCTTTGGTGGAGGATTGAAGTGATGGAGACCCAGTTGGAAGGAACTTGGTTTCTTGGTTTCGAACCATGCCAACATGGAAGTCTGAAATGTTGACACTTCTGCTGATCAATTATTAATAGAAATACTCCTTTCCCATCCTATTGGTATCTTGCAAATATATCATTATTATCCATGGGCATGTTTTTATTGTTTATTAATGGATTATGCTATCTGATGTGCTAATCCCTTTTATATCATCACTATATACTTTCTTTGCTTGTTTGTTGAGAACTTCTAGTAGGTATAAAGATTTGGGTCAAATTGCTCAACGGTGGAACATCATCAAACATTGGATCGAGGTAGGCCTATTTCTTGTATTGCACATTAGTCTATATAGCATATTTTGGAATTGAGTTGATTTCTGCAGTCATACTTGTCTATTGTGTTTTACCCTTGAACATAGAGAGTTTTTCCCTTGCAACGGTAATTACTCCCGTGTATGGTAAGTAAGAATATTCTAGATAGTCTAGAGTGGTGAAAGATTCTAGAAAGTTTACATAGTGACCAAAAACTTCCAAATCCATAAAGTTGACAGAGTGACCAAAACATTCCAAATCTAGAAAGTTCGATGTTTGCTGGAAACTCTCTAGATTATTCGAAGATCATTCATCTATATATATGTGTGTGTTCTAGTCAATACAATGTATCAATGTTCTTGAGTATTATGTGTTGTGTACAGTTGTAGCTGTAATACTCCACCCCTCTTTGTTTTCAATTCTTTAATCATTCACCCATTGAGATATTCTTGATAAACATGCATTCATTGGTTTGGTTGTTTCCACACGAAGAGGATATTCAAGAGGCTATTCAATGTTTGCTCTATTCAATAAACAAGTTAATCATAATTCTTTGTCATTTTAATTATGAGATCCTAGTGAGTCTCCGTTATTACGCTCTTCATATGTTGTATAACGCTCTTTCTATGTGTTATATTAAAATACAATTACCGCTCTTCCACCGCTCTTCAGCGGGAGAAATGAAAAGGGACTTGAATCAGCAGACAGATTATGGAGGATGTTATAATGTTTCCAAAGGAGGAATTTCATGAGATGGTTCAATCTATCATCCCCCTTAAATCTAAACAATTAACATGCTTTCTACTCATATTCAAATACAACTTCGTAGTTAGTGCTTGAGTATCTTCTTTCATCCATGATAAGAGATTGAAAAACCTGATGTTAAAGATGTCTAGCAAAAATTCTCTTGAACAACTATTCATTAATCTGGATACAAGCTCCTCCTAAAGCTGGGAATTCAAGCCAATGAAATTATTATGATAGTCACCTTCTTCATATCATCTCATTGAAGCCTCGAGACTCAAAAAGGAAATCACTTATGGGCATGGATTGCTCACGAATAATCTTTATGGTAATTTTCTACTAATAATCTTGCACAAATAATATTTCTGGAAATTGGCGACGATCTGGAAAAAAAACGGTTTCCCTCTTCAATATTGTTTAACTGGAATGTTGGTCATATTTATTCTTCTAGTTTGTTGGTTCTCTCTCTCTCAGGTAGTGTATTGTAGAGTTGTGTTGTGAAGCACCTCTGTGTAGTGTTGTGTTGTTGTATGTTTGTGGAGGTCCATGTCGGGTTTGTGATAACTGAGATTGAGAAAGGAGAGGAGGATGTGGCATAGGTGAGTATGAAGTGGTTGAGTATGAATTGGCTATTGATGAGCCAGTGTGATCAATAAATGATACCTTCCTAGTGAGTTTTCATATCTATCCTCACCTTTTTTTTTTTTTCTATCCTCACCCTTTTTCTGGTTTTTCCTCTCTTTGATGGATTATATTTCGATAAGTAGGAAATAACAACTTTGCTATCATAGGAGAAATCATATTTTCCCACCAATGGGTTTCCATCTTTTGTGCAACAACGAGTTTGTGTTGGAAACTAGTGACAACGAATTCCTCCACGATTAGGATTTCAGATCCTATAATCCAGCATTGGTTGTAACCAATAAGACCAAGTTAGAATATGGATGAGATTGTATTTAATAATCAGTTTTCCTTTGTAAATGTATATAGATTTATGTAAGCTCATAGAGGCATATAAGAGTGTGAGTGAGTTGCTATAATCTCCATGATCGGAATAATAAGACAACTGATACCTCTGCTTGGTGGACGTAGCCCAATGTTTGGGTGAACCACGTAAATATCTGTGTTTATAATCTGTGTGATATTTGTGTTTTCACATTTATGAATATAACAAGTGGTATCGGAGCTGTGTTGGAGATCCATGGCGGAGGAGCAGTGCCAAAAATGTGGAGGAGGAGAGCCATCATTTTGAGTAAGCACTGGTATATCTTATTTGTGGGAGCACCGATCTCCCTCTTCCTGGTGGGAGCACTGATTTTGGCATCAGTGTTGGGATCCATGTTGGATGGGAGCACGGATGTAGTAGTGTCCTTATCAAAGTATGTGTTATCAAAAAACGCGTTGGTCTACCTACTGGATGGGATCGCTGAATGCAATTATCAAAAACCACACTGGTCTACCTGCTATATGGGAGCGCCAAATACAAAAATTGCAGATCTTTTATTTGTGGTTTGTTGAGTTTCTTAAAGTTTTAATATTCGGCATAAGATAAATCCTTATTCACCTTCAAAGATATTTGGAATAAGGTAAATCCTCGTTCACCTTCAAAGATATTCGGCATAAGGTATTAGTTTAATTGTGGTTTTTTAAACCTTTAATATTCAACATAAGGTTGAATGTTTGGATTTGGTAAAAGGTATTAATTTATGATGTTTACCTTTCATTAAGGTACAAGATATTCTTTTAAAAGGATCACATAAGAGTGGAGGATGTTTCTTAATAGAAGGTGAGGTAAATATATTTATAAAGAACATCTTTACGTCATGGGTGGATACTTTATAAAATATAGTTGAGGTGGCCTCTTTTATATATTATTAAAAGGTGTTTTGGATTAAACCTTTTAAAATTATTGTTCAACGTTGAGTAAGATCATTCCTCCATATAAAGCCTTGGTTATTATACACAGTGGTATTTTTTGGAATTTTTCTTTTTGCCAATGGAGAAAACTCTGAGTGCCAAATTCGAAATCGAGAAGTTCAATGACAAGAACAATTTCAACCTCTGGAAGGTTAAGATGCATGATTTGCTCGTGCAACAAGGCATGTTGAAAGTTCTTTTGGGAAAAGAAAAGCAACCTGTGACCATAACAAATGAAGACTAGTATGAGATCGATGTGAGAGCATTGAGTGCCATACGCCTATGTTTGGCCGATGATGTTTTGTTAAACAATGTCTCAGAGAAGATAGAAGTTGGTTTGTGGACGAAGCCGAAAAGATTGTATATGAGGAAATCCTTGACGAAAAGGATATTCCTGAAATGACAATTGTACAGTTTGTGCATGAAGGAAGGTACAAAAATAACTGATCATTTAAACACTTTTAATACTCTCTTAGTTCAGTTGACCAGCATCGGAGTGAAATTCGAATCTAAATATAAGGAAATTACATTATTTTGTTCTTTTCCCACGTCATGGGATCACTTTGTTACCTCTATTAGTTTCAGTTCAACATAACGTATTGAATTTGATGATATTGTTGGATCTTTACTGTCTGAGGAAACAAGGAAGAAATGCAATCTAGAAACCTCTACATCTGAGGCGATGATGATCATAGGAAAACCTAAAGAAAGAAGACATGGTCATAGGAATTTCTCTCGGTCAAAGTCGAAGGGAAAGAAGAGAAAACTCAAGTGTTGGTTTTTTGGCAAATCTAGACACCTGAAGAAGGATTGTTGGAAGAGACAACAAGCCTCCAAAGAATACCCTCCAAAAGAGATGAATGAAGTAAACACAACTAAAACAGGTTCAAAAATAGGTTCAGGTATGACTGATGAATTTTTATCAATCAGTATTGGTTCGCATCATGATCAACAATGGTTATTAGATTCTGGTGCTTCAAATCACATGCGTCTTCATAGACACTAGTTTATTACTTACCAGTCTATAGATGATGGAATAGTTTACATGGGAAATGATATATCATGTAAAGTTGCAGGAATTGATAGCATTCGAATTAAGATGTTTGATGGAACTCTTAAAATACTAACTGATGTGAGACATGTACCTGAGCTTAGGAAGAACCTAATTTATTTGGGAGTCTTAGACACTAGAGGATATAAAATTATTGTTCAAGGTGGAGTTATTAAGTTCTACAAAGGAATCCTACTGGTTATGAAAGCGAAGAAGGTTGGAAACCTATTTCTGTTAGAAAGAAGAACCGAGTCAGATCATGTGACAACGATATCTAAGAACGATAGTGATTCTGTTTGATTTTGGCATCAACAGTTGGGTCATATGAGAGAAAAAGGATTGAAGGTATTATCTGATCACAAGTTACTTCCTATTCTGAAGTATTTAAAGTTATATTTCTACAAGCACTATATCTATGGAAAGAAGAATAGACAGAAATTTAAAACCGGAAGACACACTAGTGAGGGAATACTTGACTATATCCATTATGATGTTTGGGGACCATCCCCTACTATTTTGTATGGAGGATCATCATATTTTGTAACTTTTATAGATGATTTCTATAGGAAGGTGTGGATCTATATGTTGAAAAGAAAGGCTGATGTGTTTACTGTTTTCAAGAA
>ML814147.1:134214-149234 GCA_009831015.1 Picea engelmannii | reverse complement strand
GCTCTTAATAGCTACCTTCATATTTGGAAGATTTTGAGTGTAAAAATTCAATTCTATTACACACTCGTGTGTTAGAAGGTTGAAAACCTTCCCTACAACAAGTTGTCAAGTAGCATACAAGATTTGGATTTGTGAAGTGTACTAAGATCATACTTTTTATCTAATGTTTCGAGGTTTTGTCCATTTAAATATTTCTTCTAGTAGTCAAGGATGTATTGGGCAATGGATAGTAGTCTCGACGTACTTCGTGTTCTTGAGAATTATTTTTTTACACATTGAATTAAATTTGAGAAAGAATTTAGACAAAATAGGTTAGCTTAATCAAATGTAGTCAAAGAGAAGGCCTCTCAAATGTGTTAATTACACAAAAAATTCTACTTAACCTTAGTGGCATTATGAGGTCTTTATTCATAGAGGTATTAATGAAGTGGAATAAAATATAAATCATGGATAACAAACTAGTAGTGTGTTTGGGGCATTTGGTCTTTTATTTTATTCTTTGGATCCTAAAACCCCCCTCTCTCAATACTCTCGCCTTAACATATTTTTGGTAGTTGGAGTTGTTTTTCTCCTATCTATATGATGTCCTCATTCCACATCAACTTCCACTTTAACTTAGATTGTGTGGTTAGAGAAACATCTGATTTGGTTGACATTAGGGATCCCTCGACCAATTGGTATTTAACCCATAATGATATCACATATTAGTCAAGTAGTTTATGTAGATATTAAAAACCCAAAGTAAAATAAAATGAAATGTAAGATTTTGTTTTCCATACATCAAATTTGAAATGGATTTTTCCTCGTTTTTCTTTCGTACACACTTATGCTACAACATCAAATTCCCTTTTCTCCATTTAGCCATTGTGTATTCCTTTTCTTCTCTGCAACTCAATGTTCAATCACATTCAAGTATTGTGATCCAATTCAATATGTTTACCTATTCCCTTACATCGCATCAGTGTCTTCTCAACAACTATAACATTCATAATTTGAGGCCCTCGCTTCTAAGAATTCCCTCACTTATGAGAATGCTTTCATAATGGTCTGAATTTCTACTCCGAAAAACATTTTCTTTCAAGACATTAGCGCTCCGCAACAAAAATCTACATTACGTTATGTAAGAAGAGAGAGCCGCCAAGATATGAGTAGCAAAATGACAAAACATTATGATTTAGCTTGTTTATTAAATTGATAAAACATTGAATATCTTCTTGTGGAAACAACGAAATCAATGAATACATGTTTCGAAACAATATCTCAATAAATGAGTGACTAAAGAATAGCTCAAAATCTACTTGGGATGGAATGCATGTGTTTGAATAGTGCTAGAAACACAATATTTTCTATATTGTTCAAAGGCAGTCGAGAGATATCGGGATTTAATGGAATCACATTCATTTCCTCCCAATGAATCAATGACACATGGTATAATCACATTTTAGTCATTGTACACCATTAGATCAAAAGACCATTAAATATCAAACATTGAAAAATCGTCATAGTTCACAACACTTCTCGTATGAAAAAACATAACTGCCAACCAAAATATTCAAACTTAGTCAACTGATGTTATTTTTCTCATCCAACAATTTGTAGCGATACAATGAATTCCCCCCACACTAAAATTTTGAATGTATTATTTATTTTTAATAAGTTCCACCTACTATATAACACAACCATAGTTTGTGATTTTAATATAAGGGGTTCCACACCACATACTAGTTAGTGGTTGGGCCAAATACACTCCTCTAATAAGGTTTTGGACAATCTGTAGTTTCCACACAAGGTTATGCATCCACCCCTAAGAGTGGTAAGGGGAAGGTAGGTATCAAGCAAGCCAGAAAGATATGGAAGGAAATTTGGACCCTAATAATAGCAAGGGGGACGTAGAAATCAAGTAATTTAACAAGACAGGAAGGGAGTGGTCTTGGAACCTGGTGTGCACATAAAATGTAATAATAAAAGAAACAGAAAATACAACAATCACACACTGAAAAGAATGAAATGGATGGGGGAAATGGTAATATTTATTTCTTAGCCAAAGGAGACATGGTTTACAATTATCAAGAAACTTCTCAGGGGCTTCTAAATTTAACCAAGAGAGATCTCAAGAGTTTTCAGGCAATGAGAAAGCCAAATGTTTGATAAACCTTCAAATGAATGTAATAGCAAGGGTATGTGTTGTAACATCCCAATAATATCCACCTTGACTACAATTTCTTGATATCTTCTACAATGAATGAAACATCACCTTCTCACAAGCCAGGAGAAATCAAACACCACCACAATTTCTCTAACAACACCGGTTGCATGAACATGTTTGCATAGTTTTCTCCAGTATGGACCACTCCACCTCGACTAAATCAACATAACCACAAACTAAATCGTTATAACCACTATAAGTGATACATGTTATTCTCATATATGGAAGCCCCTATACGTCTACGTGTAATGTCCTGTACTTAGGAAACTCCACTTACCCTAAGTCCACAACACCATCCAACTTGTATCCATGTTCACCCTTGTCCCCTCCCTACACTGGTAACGATACCTCCTAGTAATTCACTTAGAGACAAAAATCCATCTCATGATGTTCTCTTGGAAACCAACAATGACTCCTCACAACTGCCTCTTCCATCCTTCTCAACATCCCACCACCTCAGGCTCTCCTGAACTAGCTCTCATACCACTTGTTAGAACCTTGCCTACACAAAAGTTAATAACCCAAAAAACACTAGATATAACAATCACACACAAGAGAAAGCAAAATGGATGGGTCAATGGTAATGTTTATTTGTCAACCAAAGTAGAAATTGTTTACAATTGGGATGTTGATTGTTATCGTAATCTTTTGGTGGCTATAAATCTTCACTCATCAACCTCACATTGTAGTTTCGAAAGAAACGATAAATTTAAATTACTAACCCTTAGTTAAAAGAATGGATTAACTTTGAATCTTCGATAGTTCGTTCGGTTTTTTCTTATTGTTTGTATTGTTCTTCATAAACTCAAGCAGATTGTTTCCACGGATCTTCAGTGGGAGAAACGAAAAGGGACTTGAATCAACAAGCATATTATTGAGGATGTTCTATTGTTTCCACAGGAGGAATTTCATGAGATGGTTCAATCTAATATCCCCCTTAAATATCAACAATTAACATGCATTCTACTCATGTTAAAATACAACTACGCATTTAGTGGCAGAGTATCTTCTTGCGTCCATGATAAAAGATTGAAAAACCTGATGTTAAATATTTCTAGCATAAATTCTCTTGAAGAACAATTCAATAATCTGGATACAAGCTCCTCTTGAGGCTTCGAATTCTAGACCATGAAATTATTATGATAGTCGCCTTCTTCGTATCAACTCCTTCAAGCCTTGAGACTCAACAAGCCAATCACTTATGGGCATCGATTGCTCACAAATAATATTCCTGCTAATTTTCTACGAAAGATCTTTCACAAATGATATTGGAGACAAGGTGAAACTCTACCATGAATTTATTCAATTGGCTCCTCTAGCAAATTATGACAACAAATCTGAAACGTAACTCGCCCAAAGATTTATCCCTACATGAATTGAATACTACATCTTTTGGTCACATCATATATGAGGAATGCAACATGTATATGTTGTTTTCTCCTCAAAAGTAATCAGATGCTTTTGTTATTTGTGGAATTATTTATATATAAAAGGGAAAAGTCTAGAATGGAATGCCTTGTAAGGAGTTATAACCAAAGAAATTCAAAGTCAAAAGATAATATATGTTTAAGAGAATTTTTTGAAATGAGACATAATTGTAAAAGGGGTATTTTTCCGGTTTTCTTGTAATTTTGTAAGTATTGCACATTTTTTTATTCAACTTTAATAAAAAAATTGTTGAGGTTGACTGAAGGTTTCAAGGTTAAGTGGGACACCTTGGGGTGCATGCTTGGTGGTATCCGACACCCCAATAATTGATGAATGTGAAATATAGGTGCATGTTAGACACTCTACATTTTTGTGTGTGTTTATTTTGTTAACCCTTTTTGTTGTACACTGATGGATATGTTCAATATTTATCATGCTCTTCCTAGATTCTATGGTAAAAATTATGATATTTGGGCCATTAAGATGAGAACTAGACTATGTATGGATGATCTATGGGATATTGTGTTGAAAAGGTTTGGAGAACCCTCAAATCAAGAAGCTTATGAAACATTGATTCAAGAGGAGAAGGATCAACTCATAACAAATAAGAAGAATGATGCAACAACGTTAATTCTCATTCAACAAGGCTTGGATGTGAGTATTCTTCCCAAAGTTGCAGCAACAACCAGGTCCAAAGAAACCTGGAATACAATATAGATGGAAAACAGTGAAAGGGGGAGAAACATTGATCATTATCAAGTTAAATCACAAAGCGTTGTAGGTGATGATGGAATGATTGTTGTATCAAAAGAAGTAGAGGAATTTGACATTGCAGAAATAATTGGAGAAGTTGTTAAAGCAGAAGAAGATAAACAAGACATAGATTTTACACACCTGGATGATTAAATTAAAGGTGAAGGTGAAAGTGAATCCCATTATGTAGATAGGCACATGGATGATGAAATTAAAGGTGAAGGTGAAAGTGAAATTGTTGTCACAACATTAGAAAAATGTGAGAAGAACCTTGCAACATAAGTTCATGAAAACATGAATGATGCTATAGTAAATGTTGAATTTTATATTGAGTTAACATTTCTTGAGGAATGGCATGCATAGCCCAAGTATGAAAGTGAGTATGGAAAATACAACACAATTGAAGTAGAAGAAAGTTCAGTAAAAATGAAGCCAACCATTGAAGGTGTTGAAGTTGATCTTGATCTTACAGATTGTGATAGAAGTGTTCAATTAGTAGTAGCTAAAATATAAGCATATGAAAAAGAAGAACCAAATGAAAAATACAAAGAAGATAAATAAATATTGAAAAATATGAACAAAATAACATTGAAGCTGAAGAAGAAGAAACATATGTAGATTCTAAAGTTTGGAGCAAAAGAAAGAAAAAGGTTGTAGAGCATAGGACAAGTTGCACCAACATAGGATGTAAAACAATTTTTTGAAATGTGTAAGCCTAGCTAAGACTTAGATCAACATGCCATCATGTTATGAATTTTGTATGCCCATAGAATCATTGTTGATTGTCAAGTTGTAATGGTTAGTATTGTTAGAGGTCATAATTAGGGGGGAGTGTTGAAACATAGTAGTTGTAGTAATTTTTATAGCAATATTTTCATCACCATTGCTATCTTGCACAAAGGGCCTTTTTCCATTTCCCTATGTAGACTTATCATCCCTTTTTTGATGAACCCAGAGCTAAAAACATACATTTTTCCATATATACTCTCCCTATCAGTTATAAAAGATGCGTATATGCTTGCTACTCCATTGCAGCTCATGTATATTGGGATTTGTGCCATAAAATAAAAAATGAGGTCTGGTTTCCATGTCACGACAGAAGATATCTGATCCTTGGCCTTCCATATACTGGAAACGTTCTGACTCGGCCCTTCAGTTACATTCTAAAGGCTATAAGAGCACAATTTCGAGCTATGGAAAAGAGGAGAAAACATTCAACTTTGAGAGAAAAGTTACTCTGGAGAAATTACTTCATATTGAGTCTGCATCCCTTTGTCCCTCAAGTTTGAACACAGTGTTCATCCCCCAAGCTTTTCTCTTATTGTTGAGAGGATCTCATTGCCTCTTTTCTATGAGCTTGCCTTTGGTGGAGGATTGAAGTGATGGAGACCCAGTTGGAAGGAACTTGGTTTCTTGGTTTCGAACCATGCCAACATGGAAGTCTGAAATGTTGACACTTCTGCTGATCAATTATTAATAGAAATACTCCTTTCCCATCCTATTGGTATCTTGCAAATATATCATTATTATCCATGGGCATGTTTTTATTGTTTATTAATGGATTATGCTATCTGATGTGCTAATCCCTTTTATATCATCACTATATACTTTCTTTGCTTGTTTGTTGAGAACTTCTAGTAGGTATAAAGATTTGGGTCAAATTGCTCAACGGTGGAACATCATCAAACATTGGATCGAGGTAGGCCTATTTCTTGTATTGCACATTAGTCTATATAGCATATTTTGGAATTGAGTTGATTTCTGCAGTCATACTTGTCTATTGTGTTTTACCCTTGAACATAGAGAGTTTTTCCCTTGCAACGGTAATTACTCCCGTGTATGGTAAGTAAGAATATTCTAGATAGTCTAGAGTGGTGAAAGATTCTAGAAAGTTTACATAGTGACCAAAAACTTCCAAATCCATAAAGTTGACAGAGTGACCAAAACATTCCAAATCTAGAAAGTTCGATGTTTGCTGGAAACTCTCTAGATTATTCGAAGATCATTCATCTATATATATGTGTGTGTTCTAGTCAATACAATGTATCAATGTTCTTGAGTATTATGTGTTGTGTACAGTTGTAGCTGTAATACTCCACCCCTCTTTGTTTTCAATTCTTTAATCATTCACCCATTGAGATATTCTTGATAAACATGCATTCATTGGTTTGGTTGTTTCCACACGAAGAGGATATTCAAGAGGCTATTCAATGTTTGCTCTATTCAATAAACAAGTTAATCATAATTCTTTGTCATTTTAATTATGAGATCCTAGTGAGTCTCCGTTATTACGCTCTTCATATGTTGTATAACGCTCTTTCTATGTGTTATATTAAAATACAATTACCGCTCTTCCACCGCTCTTCAGCGGGAGAAATGAAAAGGGACTTGAATCAGCAGACAGATTATGGAGGATGTTATAATGTTTCCAAAGGAGGAATTTCATGAGATGGTTCAATCTATCATCCCCCTTAAATCTAAACAATTAACATGCTTTCTACTCATATTCAAATACAACTTCGTAGTTAGTGCTTGAGTATCTTCTTTCATCCATGATAAGAGATTGAAAAACCTGATGTTAAAGATGTCTAGCAAAAATTCTCTTGAACAACTATTCATTAATCTGGATACAAGCTCCTCCTAAAGCTGGGAATTCAAGCCAATGAAATTATTATGATAGTCACCTTCTTCATATCATCTCATTGAAGCCTCGAGACTCAAAAAGGAAATCACTTATGGGCATGGATTGCTCACGAATAATCTTTATGGTAATTTTCTACTAATAATCTTGCACAAATAATATTTCTGGAAATTGGCGACGATCTGGAAAAAAAACGGTTTCCCTCTTCAATATTGTTTAACTGGAATGTTGGTCATATTTATTCTTCTAGTTTGTTGGTTCTCTCTCTCTCAGGTAGTGTATTGTAGAGTTGTGTTGTGAAGCACCTCTGTGTAGTGTTGTGTTGTTGTATGTTTGTGGAGGTCCATGTCGGGTTTGTGATAACTGAGATTGAGAAAGGAGAGGAGGATGTGGCATAGGTGAGTATGAAGTGGTTGAGTATGAATTGGCTATTGATGAGCCAGTGTGATCAATAAATGATACCTTCCTAGTGAGTTTTCATATCTATCCTCACCTTTTTTTTTTTTTCTATCCTCACCCTTTTTCTGGTTTTTCCTCTCTTTGATGGATTATATTTCGATAAGTAGGAAATAACAACTTTGCTATCATAGGAGAAATCATATTTTCCCACCAATGGGTTTCCATCTTTTGTGCAACAACGAGTTTGTGTTGGAAACTAGTGACAACGAATTCCTCCACGATTAGGATTTCAGATCCTATAATCCAGCATTGGTTGTAACCAATAAGACCAAGTTAGAATATGGATGAGATTGTATTTAATAATCAGTTTTCCTTTGTAAATGTATATAGATTTATGTAAGCTCATAGAGGCATATAAGAGTGTGAGTGAGTTGCTATAATCTCCATGATCGGAATAATAAGACAACTGATACCTCTGCTTGGTGGACGTAGCCCAATGTTTGGGTGAACCACGTAAATATCTGTGTTTATAATCTGTGTGATATTTGTGTTTTCACATTTATGAATATAACAAGTGGTATCGGAGCTGTGTTGGAGATCCATGGCGGAGGAGCAGTGCCAAAAATGTGGAGGAGGAGAGCCATCATTTTGAGTAAGCACTGGTATATCTTATTTGTGGGAGCACCGATCTCCCTCTTCCTGGTGGGAGCACTGATTTTGGCATCAGTGTTGGGATCCATGTTGGATGGGAGCACGGATGTAGTAGTGTCCTTATCAAAGTATGTGTTATCAAAAAACGCGTTGGTCTACCTACTGGATGGGATCGCTGAATGCAATTATCAAAAACCACACTGGTCTACCTGCTATATGGGAGCGCCAAATACAAAAATTGCAGATCTTTTATTTGTGGTTTGTTGAGTTTCTTAAAGTTTTAATATTCGGCATAAGATAAATCCTTATTCACCTTCAAAGATATTTGGAATAAGGTAAATCCTCGTTCACCTTCAAAGATATTCGGCATAAGGTATTAGTTTAATTGTGGTTTTTTAAACCTTTAATATTCAACATAAGGTTGAATGTTTGGATTTGGTAAAAGGTATTAATTTATGATGTTTACCTTTCATTAAGGTACAAGATATTCTTTTAAAAGGATCACATAAGAGTGGAGGATGTTTCTTAATAGAAGGTGAGGTAAATATATTTATAAAGAACATCTTTACGTCATGGGTGGATACTTTATAAAATATAGTTGAGGTGGCCTCTTTTATATATTATTAAAAGGTGTTTTGGATTAAACCTTTTAAAATTATTGTTCAACGTTGAGTAAGATCATTCCTCCATATAAAGCCTTGGTTATTATACACAGTGGTATTTTTTGGAATTTTTCTTTTTGCCAATGGAGAAAACTCTGAGTGCCAAATTCGAAATCGAGAAGTTCAATGACAAGAACAATTTCAACCTCTGGAAGGTTAAGATGCATGATTTGCTCGTGCAACAAGGCATGTTGAAAGTTCTTTTGGGAAAAGAAAAGCAACCTGTGACCATAACAAATGAAGACTAGTATGAGATCGATGTGAGAGCATTGAGTGCCATACGCCTATGTTTGGCCGATGATGTTTTGTTAAACAATGTCTCAGAGAAGATAGAAGTTGGTTTGTGGACGAAGCCGAAAAGATTGTATATGAGGAAATCCTTGACGAAAAGGATATTCCTGAAATGACAATTGTACAGTTTGTGCATGAAGGAAGGTACAAAAATAACTGATCATTTAAACACTTTTAATACTCTCTTAGTTCAGTTGACCAGCATCGGAGTGAAATTCGAATCTAAATATAAGGAAATTACATTATTTTGTTCTTTTCCCACGTCATGGGATCACTTTGTTACCTCTATTAGTTTCAGTTCAACATAACGTATTGAATTTGATGATATTGTTGGATCTTTACTGTCTGAGGAAACAAGGAAGAAATGCAATCTAGAAACCTCTACATCTGAGGCGATGATGATCATAGGAAAACCTAAAGAAAGAAGACATGGTCATAGGAATTTCTCTCGGTCAAAGTCGAAGGGAAAGAAGAGAAAACTCAAGTGTTGGTTTTTTGGCAAATCTAGACACCTGAAGAAGGATTGTTGGAAGAGACAACAAGCCTCCAAAGAATACCCTCCAAAAGAGATGAATGAAGTAAACACAACTAAAACAGGTTCAAAAATAGGTTCAGGTATGACTGATGAATTTTTATCAATCAGTATTGGTTCGCATCATGATCAACAATGGTTATTAGATTCTGGTGCTTCAAATCACATGCGTCTTCATAGACACTAGTTTATTACTTACCAGTCTATAGATGATGGAATAGTTTACATGGGAAATGATATATCATGTAAAGTTGCAGGAATTGATAGCATTCGAATTAAGATGTTTGATGGAACTCTTAAAATACTAACTGATGTGAGACATGTACCTGAGCTTAGGAAGAACCTAATTTATTTGGGAGTCTTAGACACTAGAGGATATAAAATTATTGTTCAAGGTGGAGTTATTAAGTTCTACAAAGGAATCCTACTGGTTATGAAAGCGAAGAAGGTTGGAAACCTATTTCTGTTAGAAAGAAGAACCGAGTCAGATCATGTGACAACGATATCTAAGAACGATAGTGATTCTGTTTGATTTTGGCATCAACAGTTGGGTCATATGAGAGAAAAAGGATTGAAGGTATTATCTGATCACAAGTTACTTCCTATTCTGAAGTATTTAAAGTTATATTTCTACAAGCACTATATCTATGGAAAGAAGAATAGACAGAAATTTAAAACCGGAAGACACACTAGTGAGGGAATACTTGACTATATCCATTATGATGTTTGGGGACCATCCCCTACTATTTTGTATGGAGGATCATCATATTTTGTAACTTTTATAGATGATTTCTATAGGAAGGTGTGGATCTATATGTTGAAAAGAAAGGCTGATGTGTTTACTGTTTTCAAGAAGTTTAGAGATTTAGTGGAAAAGAGAATTGGTAGGTCCATTAAATGTTTAAGAACTGATAATGGTGATGAATTTATGTCAATGGAATTTGAGAACTATTGCAAGGAGTTTGGGATTGATAGGCATAAAACCACTTCCTATAATCCTCAACAAAATGGCGTTGTTGAACGCATGAACATGACTCTTCTAGAGAGAGCAAAGAGTATGCTTAGTAATGCCAATTTGCAACAAGAACTATGGGCAAAAGTAGTAACTACAACTTGTTATCTGGTGAATTGATCACCATCAACAAAAATAGAGTGCCATATTCCTAAAGAGGTATGGAAAGATCACCCTTGTAATTATTCTAATATTAAAGTTTTTGGTTGTGAAGCCTATGCTCTAATTTCAAAACATGAGTGTTCTAATTTAGATCCAAAATAAAAAAGGCTTATGTTTGTTGAATATGGTGATGGTATTAAGGGGTACAGGTTGTGGGATCCTACTGCCCACAAGATCACCATTAATAGATATGTAATATTTGATGAATCATCTCTCATCAAATCAGATGTAGATGTTCAAATGAAACAGGAATAAGTACCTAAGTATCAACAGATTCAGTTTGAAACCAGTTCAAATATAGGTGAAAGTGAACATGAACAAGTTTATGAAGATGTTCATGAAGAGTTTCCTACAGAGGAAGACATTTTTTATGATAACAATCAACAAAATGTGGACGAGCCACAAACTTTCCTAAGGAGGTCTACACGAGTCAGAAATCCTCCAAGAAGGTATGATGATTTTGTTTCCTCAATTTCTTTAAGTACTAATGATGATGAACCTTTGTGCTATTAGGAAGCTGTGAAGGGTTCTAATAGTGATAAATGGAAATAAGCAATGAAGGATGAAATGAAGGCATTAGAAAGGAGTGCCACATGGGACCTGGTAGAACTTCCAAGAGATAGAAAAACTGTAGGTTGCAAGTGGGTCTACAAGATGAAGAAGGGTGTTGATGATAATATGGAAAGTTACAAAGCAAGGCTGGTTGCGAAAGGATATTCTCAAAAAGAAGGTATTGAATTTAATGAGATTGTTTCACCAGTTGTTAAGTCTATTTCAATTCAAATTGTGTTAGCATTAGTTGCATTACTTGATTTGGAGTTGGAGTAGCTAGATGTTAAGACTTCTTTCTTACATGGATATTTGGATGAGGAAATTTACATGGAACAACATGAAGGGTTCATTTAGAATTGCAGCAAGAAATTTGTTTGTAGGCTCAAGAAATCATTGTATGGTCTGAGGCAGTGACCCAGACAATGGTACACGAAAATTGACTCTTTCATGGTGATCCGGAATTATACAAGGAGTGAGTATGATCATTGTGTCTACTTTAAGAAATTGAATAATGGCATATTCACTATCTTAGTATTGTATGTTGAAGATATGATTTTAGCAAGAAAAATCATAACTGAGATCAACAGGTTAAAGGCTCAGATGGCTAGGACGTTCAATATGAAAGATCTAGGAGCAGCAAGGCAGATTTTGGGCATGGAGATATTTAGAGACAGGAGGAATGGTAAGCTTTGTTTGTCACAACAGAAGTATGTTGAGAAGATACTTTTGAGGTTTGGTATGAACGATGTGAAACCAATTTCAATCCCTTTGGCTTCCCATTTTAAGCTTTCTTCAATTTTATGTCCTAGTACAAAAGAAGAAAAGGAATATATGTCTCAAATTCCATATGATAATGCAGTAGGAAGTTTAATGTATGAGATGGTTAGTACAAGGCCAGACAATTCACATGTAGTTGGGGTTGTCAGCATGTATATGGAAAACCCAGGTAAAGAGCACTGGGGAACAATGAAATGGGTGCTTCAGTATTTGAGAAGCACAAGTGATTACTGTATCACCTATAACAATGGTCATGAGTTATTATGTGGGTATGTCGATTCTAATTTTGTAGGTGATTTGGAAAAGAGAAGGTCGACTTCAGGGTATGTCTTTACTCTTGCAGGTGGAGCTATTAGTTGGATGTAAAAGCTACAAAACATTGTTGCTTTATCCACTATAGAAGCATAATACATAGTTACTTCACATGTTTGCAAAGAGGCAGTTTGGTTGAAAGGTTTGTTTAGTGAGTTTGGAAGGATGTAGGACAAAGTAAAGTTACTTTGTGATAGTCAAAGTGTTATTCACTTGGTTAAGAATCCAACCTACCACATTAAAACAAAACATATACCTATCAAGTACCATTTTGTAAGAAAGGTCATCGATGAAGGTGGCGTCTCTCTTGAGAAATTGCATACAAAAGAGAATTGGGCAGACATGTTCACAAAACCAGTACTATTAGAGAAGATACAATGGTGCTTGGCTTCTCTTGGCTTGCAGAAAAGGTGATGAACAAAAGGAAGGAGCAAGGTATCAGGTTAATTGTTGTCAAGGTGGAGATTGTTGGAAACTAGTGACAATGAATTCCTCCAGGATTAGGATTTCAGATCCTATAATCCAGCATTGGTTGTAACCAATAAGACCAAGTTAGAATATGGATGAGATTGTATTTAATAACCAATTTTCCTATGTAAATGTATATAAATTCATGTAATCCCATAGAGGCATACATGAGTGTGAGTGAGTTGTTGTAATCTCCATGATCTGAATAATAAGACAACCGATACCTCTACTTGGTGGACGTAGCCCAATGTTTGGGTGAACCACGTAGATATTTGTGTTTATAATCTGTGTGATATTTGTGTTTCTACATTTACGAATATAATAGTTTGCAGAGTTTCAACAGTAATGATTTCCTTGACACGAAGGTTAGTACAATCTGGTCTTCCTGAAGTGTATGTATTGATTGGTCATTTTGAGGTCATAGATCCATTTCATTATCATATTTTTTTTTTATAGGCTCATCCTTCATATGAAATTCAAAAAATGTCAAACCACTTTATGATAGCATGAGATTAGTACTGCATCTATGGTTTTGTTGCTAGTGATTAGAATGCACTTCCCTTTTCTCACCCGCAGAGTTTATTACTTGAAATGTCCATGTCAAATCCATCAATTTCAAGATAGCTAGTTGTTGTCAATATAGAACCAACCCTTGCAAAATAAAATTCCTAATGTAATGTATCAATACTTTTCCAAGACATGTAACCTCAATATTGTCTCCTTCCCAGCCAAATATCATCGACAATCAAACATTTTACTATACAATATCAGAAAATGAAATGAACTGAATCAATAATCAATCAATCAATATAATAAAACATGACAACATATGAGTGGGATCTTCCTGTCTACATTATTATAAGACACCATCCCCTATTAGAGGTTTTCTGATAAATAAATGCAACATATGTATCGAATTTGCGTGAAGAATAATTTAACTCAGTTGCCATCACATTGTTGGATAGTTCGATTGTTCAACATTTGAGTGTCAATCTTCGACCTCTGACTTGTCAAAAAATGTAATGCCAACATCCACATTAGTGTTGAATGTAGCATCGACGACTTTCATTTTTCTATCTGAAAGGATATCATATAGTCATACAAACACAGGTCTGAGGTTTGAATCCCATGTAAATACAGAATTCCCAAAAAGGATTTGAAAAACTCAATAAAATTATCTAATATTCTAACTGAAATCATTCCAGAAGGTGTTGTGTCCTCTCGACCAGTCACTGATTCCAAGCTCATGACTCTAAATCTGAAGTTCCCAACTTAATTGTCTATTTTATCGAGGTGGACAAGTGACTTATATAAATTCTGATAGTATTTCCCCTTTTGAATATTATTGTAGTGAATGGTTAAATTCTCCATGTTTTACTAGAGAACAAGAAGGTCAGTTGTTAAGTGGAAGAGCCATTGGAGTTATGAGACTCTGATCTGAGAACTTAGTTTTACAGAATTCTATATTCTATTCACCTTTTAATTGAGTTGCTTCATATGAAGGAAATTCGACACTCAGAATGGAAAAAAATAAATAGAATGTATGGATGAAAGTGTTATGTGGCTTTTCTTTTACTAGTTAATTACTTAGTTAATATTATTAGATACCCGACTCTTTCAAAATGGCCAAGCACGCACAATGCATAATGAGTATTATTTTAAAATCCCAAAGAAAATAACAATGTAAGAATCTACAAATTTCTTTAGCATTGTGTATCCATACCGGCACGGTCTATAGAGAAACCTTACAACTGTAGATTCTAATCACCATTTTGTTGTATATATAATTATATATTACTAACATAAATATGAAAACACATGGAAAGAAAATGTAACACTTTCAATATCATGGCATTTTTTTGGTTGATTGCTATAACCCTCAAAATGATCATCAAGTGAGGGAGAGGGAAAAATGGGGGAAGAGATAAGTGGGCAAGAGAATAGAGAGAGGGGTAGAGAAAAAGAGGAAGGGATGAGGAAGAGAGGAAGTTAGAGAGAGATAGGGGGAGAGTGAGGGAGGGATTGATAGAGGGAAGGGGGGAGAGAGAGTAAATTGAAGAGATAGGGGAAGAGAGGGAGATGGAAGATAGAGAGGGAGGGAGGGAGAGAAGAGTGGTAGAGAGTGTGGGAGAGGGTAGAGATTGAGACAGATAGAAAGCGAGGGGCTTGTAGAG
>ML814147.1:112512-124549 GCA_009831015.1 Picea engelmannii | reverse complement strand
ATGAAAACAAATTATACCCAATGAAAGTAGATTCAATTTTAAAAATGTTGGTATCAATTCTCAAACTAAATTATGAGTATTTGTAGGAGTCCGCTACCTCCAAAGATGAAGTAAGATGGAGAGAATTTGCAGTTTCCTGCAAAAGTCCCATTTTCACGTTTTCGGCCGAAATATTCTTTCGGCCGAAACGTAGTTTTTAACGGAATCCGTTAAAAAATAAACGTTTCGGCCGAAATATTCTTACCGCGGGAAAATAATTCATTCAAAAAACATTGTACACGAATTTTGACGGCACCGTTAAATTTGACGTGAAAATTTTCGGCCGAATAATATTTCGGCCGAAAGTAATGTTTGTTCGGCCGAAAAATTGCCGCTAGAAATTTTGGAGACCCGATTGTCACGAAAGTGTTACCCAGCTTCATGATTTTACCCATTATAGATCTAATAATTTAGGATCTTAGGCAATCATTGTAAGTCTATAAAGCCAAAACATTTCTACAGTAAGAAAAGGGGGAAATTCAGTTTCTAAAGGCCCGGGAGGGTTCAATAGAGATCATGAATGCATCACTGGGACTCTCTTTTATGATTGTAAAGCGGGAACTATTTCATTTTTCACTCAATGCTACAACCCTTTTGATGAGCAGACTTTCTCCTCTACTCTCATTCTTCCTTTTCTTACTTTAAAAAACATGTTATCTTTGCGATCCATTGAATATATCTTGTTATGTTGATAAGGTAGTGAATATTTCACTGATTTCTTTCCCATTCCAAGATTTGTTTTTGAGTACCTTATTCTTTATTTCTGAATGACATTTAGGATCAGGAATCTTTTTATGTGAGTGAATAGATTGGAAACTTGCATATTTCTTTCTTCTTATGGTTTTATCTACTTTATTAAATTGACTACCATTGACTAAGTAAGTGTGATCATAACTTATTTACAATTAGTGATTGATTTTTTTTTTCTTCATTTACTGTTGAAACCTCCAACATTTTCAAAAACCAATATACATTTATCCATAAAAACTATTGCAATAATTTAATGATGCCCTACCTTTCCCTTAGCAGTCAAGTGAAACTTTAGGGACTAACATATTTTGGGGCCGTTGCCAGGGACAAAGAAGTGAAGAAATCTTCTCTGGGAGAACGAAAATGATCATACCCGCTTCTTGATGGTGAACAAGAAGAGGACATATGATTGACTGCATATATTTCACCATGGAAGCTCCACTGTCTAAAGATTAAAAGGCAACTCCACTGGGGATCCAAGTATGGAAGCCATTTTGGCTCAAAGCTTGTCCTTTTGTGACTTTTCAGATGTAGTTGGTTTTCCAAACCCAATGCTTAGCAGAGGTTAATGGTAAGGTTCCCTTACTACATTTAAAGGAGAATATTGGAAGGATCCAACTGAGCATATGTTATTTTTTCATGAGTTTATGCATGAACGCTAGATTGTGAATGAGGATATCTGGATCAAGCTTTTCAAATACTCATTGAAGGGAGTAGACCTTGATTGGTGCAGATCTCTTCCAGCTTCAAGTATTAAATCATTGGCAAGTTTTCATGATGCTCTCAATTTATTTCTTAAAGAAAAATTTCTAGCTGAAAGTCTTTTTGAAAATTGTTGTGATGTATTTGAGAAGCATATTCAGCAGAAAGCAGATTTTTCTTCTGTTTGCAAGAATGAAAATCATTTTAGTGAGGATGATCTTCAAGATATAGTCGATGAGAATATCAATGACTGTGTAAGTGACAATGATCTAGATCTTTCTTCTTATGTACCTATTACTTTGAGCTCAAATGAAAAGGATTATAGGGCAGAGGAAGAAGAAGATGATTTATTGTTAGCTGTATCTTTTCATAAATTTGTTTTGCAGCAGAAGGATTTTCAGCATTCCAATTTTGAAATGTGTAACTATGATACTTTATATCATGATGTAAATGAGGAAGAAAAACCAGCAACCAAACTAAACTTATGCATGTTAAATTTGGCAGCATCGACAATCATTCTCCAATGAGAGGCCATATGGGCCACCCTGAGGCTAGCCAGGGAGATTTGGAGAATCAACCAGTTTTGTGAGGTATTGACAAAAGCCAGGGGGAACGGACAACCTCTGTGAGTCAAACCAAAAGTCAAGACGAATGAGATGCTATGTGATTCTAATGAAAAAGTCAGGGGGAATGTACAAACTCTGTGAGCATAGACATTCTAGTGCAAAAGTCATGGGGAACGTACAACCTCTGTGAGCATAGACAAACTAGTGAAAAAGTTAGGGGGAACATACAACCTCTATGAGCCTAGTCAAACCTTGCGAGCCATGAGAAAAAGTCAAGGTATCTAGCAAAAGTTAGGTTGAATGTAAAATTCCTATGAGCTAGAAACAAACAATATTCCTAATATTTCAAATGATGTAATTGTATTGATCTAGTGCGTTGGCACGTGTAAACATTATCCACCATGAAGAGAATTTCAAATTTCCTTGTTAAGAGTTGTAACTAAAGTCTTGAGTCTAGTTCTATTTTTTAGTAATGTTGAGTTGCAACTAAAGTCTTGAGTCTAGTTCTATTTTAGTAATGTTGAGTTGCAACAAAAGTCTTGAGTCTAGTTCTATTTTAGAACTAAAGTGTAATGTTGAGTTGCAACTAAAGTCTTGAGTCTAGTTCTAGTTTAGAACTAAAGTGTAATGTTGAGTTGCAACTAAAGTCTTAAGTCTAGTTCTAAGTTTGAACTAAAGTGTAATGCTGAGTTGTAACCAATCTCAAGTCTAGTTCTAAGTTCGAACTAAAGGATGAAGCTGAGTTATGACTAATGCATGCAATCAGGTTACTATTTTGAGCTTCTCCTCTTCCCCTCTTCAGCCTATATAAGAAGAGGTCGAACCCTCTCCTCAACACAGTTTTGCAACACAATTTTGAAAGAGAGTTTTCATATGCAAGTTGAGGGTGAAGTAATAGAGGAGCACATCAATGATAAAGAGGCAACATATCAAAGGTGTATTTCAACAAGGTCTTGTAAGTCTTTGTCAGGTCAGAGTCATCTTGGCAAGCTCTTTGACATAAGTACATTCATGGTGGATATTTGTAAGAGATCTTACATTATTAATGCAATAAAGGAATATTGTTTGCTGGGGTTTTTCTCCCTGTACAGGGTTTCCCTAGGGTATATGTGTTGTTGATATTCATGTTTACTTATCTACATAATTATTTCTATTCGATTATGTTTTGAAATTATTGAGGTGTATTAAGCTAGAATCAAAGTATTGAATAAAATAAAAGAATTATTCCGCATAAGAAATCAACCTCATAATTTAACAATGCATTCATCCTTTCAAGATGACTGTGAAGAAAAGGTTTTTGATTTTCAGTTCTCAGAAATTTTTCTGAGTCAGCCTATATTTGATGAGTATAGTGATGATAATCTTGACATTTTAGAGCCTGATGTCTTTATGGTGACAAAATTTGACCATCAAATTCGTGAAGGAATTCAACTCCTCATCTATGAGCAGCCTAAGCTAGTGCATGGAAATTATGCATCTAAAGGCAACATGGAAGAAGAAGATCAACCTGTTGATTATCATGATGACATTGTTGCTATCCCAGAAATTTCTAAGAAGAATCAAGATGATTTTATTGCCTTTGATTATGATACGACAGATCTTGGTCATACCTTCTTTTCAACACATTAGATGGAGTGTAGTTTGACAAGTGGAACATATATCACAGAGGAGTAGAATTTTTTTTTGTATCAGTTGAAGAGGCAACATAATTGGCATGATCCTGTGGTTGTCTACATGGATATGGCTAAAGATTTCAGATCTTCTTTTCTATTTGCAGCACCTCATGAACATAAAATTGATATCAATTACGGAGAAGATATTAAACAAGAAGTAATTAACAGTAAAATCAGCTCACATCTATATCCAGATTTGCAGAAAGTTGTATATGACATCCATACATCAGAAGTTGAAGTAAACATTGAGCAAAAAGTAGAGGTAAACATATTTGTTTATCAATCTACTTATTTTTTCTATGATCTGGTAGATTTTTATATGGAATCATGTTTTTCAGAAGATTTCAGCATTGCAAAATTTTGAATCAAAGAAGATGATTATTGTAAGTATGTGTTGCAAGTTAAAATTCTTCTACAAGTCATGAAGCCTTCTCTGAAATTTATTTGCATACAAGAAGTTTTTAAAATCAGCTGGACGCTATCATGGTTTCATTGGAAGCATGATTTCACATGATTAGCCAGTTTTTACTGGTTAGAAGTAGGAATAAGACAAAAGAATAAGCTCACCATACGAGTATGAAGATTCTTTTCGGTTTGTTAGTTTGCAATAGTATTTTTTTTTTCAGTAGTGTGTTCAAAATTCGAATTAAGATTGCAGATATCTGGTGACAGTATGAATGACTCCACAAGCCCAATGGACTAGGCATAACATAAATGTGGACGTTTACAGAGGCAAAAGTTTGCAGGTTGCATTGCACAGATGCACAAAGGAAAAGGCACACATGTCTTCTTGTTCTTGGCAGCTCACAGGGAGTGTGCCATCCCCAGAAGGAGCCAGTTGTTATCACCTAAAATGCCCTTATGGAATTTTTTAAGGGGCGTTGATTTAAGAGTGATGTAAAATCAACGTTAATTAATTGGCTTATGGATTATTATTTAAAGTGCAATTTCTGACAGATTTAAGTGGTCTTGACAAGCCAATTGTGGCCTATCTTGTCAGTTTATTGATCTCGGGTTTCTTGGCCAAAATTTGGCTCTTGGGCTTTTATATAAAGTTTTATTACTTTTTGGTAATTTTTGACAAAATTATTGGACCCGAAGGCCAAGCTCCACGCTCCAGTTCCATATAACTTGGACAGCTACAACACACACATGGGTTAGTCATATGACATTTCAAAATCATATTCAAGAACTCACATTAAGCATCGAGTCACATGGAAAACAATAACATGTATGTCAGTGCTTTTAACATGTATCAATGTGTAGTGCACTAAGAGCACCCCCTCGTGGTCTCTTTCTCCATGAGATCTCTCAGGTGCTAAGCAAGCACTGCCATGTGTTCCCAAGAATGATGCCACGAGTTTATAAATATGCCAAGCATTGGAAAGTTTTTAATTCTGCATGGAAAGAACTAGAACATACAAGATTTCCCAAAGGATATTACCTATGATCATTGGACATGTGATTTGATTTGTGTTATTTATTTACCATTCGTTATACTCTAGAAGGTTATATGAGACGCATTGGGTGGTGGATTGATCCCTTGGAACATTCTACTGTTAAAGGTTATCCTCTAAATGCAGAGATTGTGTTTTAAACCATTTTTCTTTATGAAGGATGACTATCAAGACATTGTCAGTCTAAGAGATAGGACACATAGTTTGGTCCTGGTTCGCCAAGGCTTAGAAGACCGTTGTAGAGTCAGTGGGGGATTGGTATTTTGATTGGAGTCCATTGAAGGGAATCAGTTGATCATACCCTTGTGATCAAACTTGTGACAACCTCATTTTCAAACAGAAATAGCACAAGAAAATTTTTAATTGTCGAGGCTTGTATCACTTAATTATGTCAATCAAAATTGAACGAAAAATGAGATTCTGATTTGAGCTGAAACATGAAGAAGCGATTGCAATATTGAATGTGTTGAAAGGAGGCCAATTGCAAGGCCTTCGTTTGCAGCTTTCTCTGTTTGACTGTGAATTTGACGACCTAGACTATGATGCACTGACAATTCCCCTAGTGTCTTTTAATGAGTTATGCAGATATAAACACATTGCAAATTCACAAATACAAAACCTAGTCTCATCATTCTCTTGATAGTCAGCACAGTGAGGGCACATATTTGCAGCAACATAATTCATCTTGTACAGAATCGAAGGAGGTAGTGGAAAATAAATGTGTATATATATTCTTTGTGCAAAGATGAGAAGAGATTAATGAAGGAAACAAACATAGCAGTTAGAGGATAAGAGATTGAAATTCTTTGCCACATATAAATCCACCTTTGGAGGAGATCTTCAGAGATTTTGGGGATTGTTAAGTGTTTAGATGTCAAGGCGTGAGTACTATAGATGGAGTTGTTTCATACGAGATTGGTTATGATCTTAATACAAAAACATCATCTACATCAAAGCTAGAAGATCCTGTGCCTTATTTTGAGTTATGAATAGGGTATATTTTCCAAGATTATTCTAGGATATAAGAGAGAGTATCCAGTGTCACACCTTCAGCAAAGGGAAACATCATCCAAGTTCTTTTTTATCAAGGATCAAGTCTACAACATCAAAGAACATCTCCATATTTGGTGAATCCCACTTGGAAAATTATAAGAGGCAGATCAATCCCATTCCGAGGATATTTGTGACCAACAGTTCTTAGCTATTCAAGACTTCATTTTTAGTGTATTTTTATGATTTCATTTCCAGCAAAATAACAACTAATTTTTGTATTTAGAAATTCTAGATCCAACAATTTAGGATCTTAGTTAATCATTGTAAGGCTATAAATCCAAAACATTTCTACAGTAAGAAAAGGGGGAAATTCAGTTTATGAAGGCCCGAGAGGGTTCAATAGAGATCAAGAATGCAGGACTGAGACTTTCTTTTATGATTGTAAAGAAGAAACTATTTCATTTTGCACTCAATTCTACAACCCTTTTGATGAGCATACTTTCTCCTCTACTCTCATTCTTCCTTTTCTTACTTTAAAAAACATGTTATCTTTGCGATGCATTGAATATATCTTTTTATGTTGATAAGGAAATGAAGATTTCACTGATTTCTTTCCCATTCCAAGACTTGTTTTTTAGTACCTTATTCTCTATTTCTGAATGACATTTAGGATCAAGAATCTTCTTATGTGAGTGAACAGATTGGACACTTGCATATTTCTTTCTTCTTATGGTTTTATCTGCTTTATTAAATTGACTACCATTGACTAAGTAAGTGTGATCAGAACTTATTTACAATCAGTGATTGATTTTCTTTTTCTTCATTTACTATTGAAACCTCCAACCTTTTCAAAAAACAATATACATTTATCCATAAAAACTATTGCAATAATTTGATGATGCCCTAGCTTGCCCTTAGCAGTCAAGTGCAAATTTAGGGACTAACAGGAAGGAAGGTAAAGGGCCTGTGTAATTGGTTTTGAGGGATCAAAAGGAGCCTACGAGCTGAGCGCGAAAGGTCAACTATGCAGATTTCAAATATATAATTTAAAAAAATAAATAATATTGTTTACTATTTTTAATCTATTTTTGTCTTCACACATATCAAAATCCTTGAATACATACCTCACTTATTTCTACTATATTTTTTTCTTGGTTTAACCATTTTTCAAATGAGTTATATTCAACACTAGAGGAGACCTACGATATAAAGGAAATTTATTTATTTTTGATCATGTTAAGAACCTCTTAGCTTGTATGAACAAAAGATGTTTTAATTTCAGGCATATGTTGGCTTTGATAATTTTAAAGAAATATAAAATTAATATTAAAAAATTCAAAAAATACACGCCACAAGAAAAATGATTTATCTACAATTTTAAAAGTGTTTGGAATAATATTCCATTGTTAATATATTCAACACATGCACGAACAAAAACATATACCTTATATTTTGTTGGAAAAATAAGATACTATTGTTAGAAAAAATCAAATATGACCTAGTTATTCACAATGTCTATGAAAAAAAGTTATATATTCGGAAAGATAATTCAATTTCCTACATTTAATATTCTTACACAATATTCAAATTCATTGTAAAAGTACCTTGAATAATCCCTCCAAATTAACAAAATGTTGTTTTTCCAAGTTTTCATTGCCACTAATGCGCCATGAGAGACCATCATTAACTTGCACTCACCCATAATTAAATGGGATATGATTATTAAGGGAAAGTAAGCCATAACCAATTGGAGCTCATTATTGTAGTTAACAATGATTTAAAGCTCAAAGTGTAGAAAAATGTTCTTGAAGGTGATGCCTCCTCTATAAAGACTTAGCACTATGGAGGAGATGTTGGATTCCATCAAGGTCTAGGATAAAAGAACAAAGGATATTCCACCTACATTACCTGAGAGACCAACTTCAAAACCACGACTTCCTTCTTCCATGTGTAAAAAATTATCTTATTTACACAATGAAAGAATTGACCCTACTTAGAGTGTATATATGATAAATATATCTACATGTGACTTAGGGGGTTCCTTGTGTTCAATTTCTCTGCAAAAACCAAGTATGTTATGGTTCTTTTCCTCAAAGAGAGCCCTAATGAACATATAAGGCCAAAGTGAAATAGATAATGCATAGGCCATTCTTGTAAATGATAGAGAAGAGGTTTTTCAAACTCTTATCTATTGCACTTTGGCCATTATCTATTCCACTTTGGCCTTATATGTTCATTAGGGATCTCTCTGAGGAAAAGAACCATAAAATAGATAATGCACGAACCATTCTTGTAAATGATAAAGCAAAGGTTTTTCAAACTCTTATCTGGAAGGTAGGTTTTACAAGAAGGGCTCTCTCTAAGGAAAATAACCTCTACTTTATCATTTACAAGAAACTCTTAATATCTACCTTCATATTTGGAAGATTTTGAGTGTATAAATTCAATTCTATTACACTCTCGTGTGTTAGAAGGTTGAAAACTTGCCCTACAATGAGTTGTCAAGTAGCATACAAGGTTTGGATCTTTGAAGTGTACTAATCTCATAGCTTTTTCTAATGATGTGAGGTTTTGTGCCTTTAAACATTTCTTCTAGTAGTCAAGGATGTAGTGGGAAATGGATAGTAGTCTTGATGTACTTTCGTGTTCTTGAAAATTGTTGTTTTACAAATTGAATTGAATTTGAGAAAGAATTTAGACAAAGAAAGGTTAGTTGAATCAAATGTAGTCAAAGAGAAGGCCTCTCAAATGTGTTAATTACACAAAATATTCTACTTAACCTTATTGGCATTTTGAGGTCTTTATTCAGAGAGGTATTAATGAAGTGGAAGAAAATATAAATCATGGATAAAAAACTAGTAGTGTGTATGCAAAATTTGGTCTTTTATTTTATTCTTTGGATCCTAAAACCTGCCTCTTTCAATCCTCTTTCCTTAACCTATTTTTCATAGCTGGAGTTGTTTTTCTCCTGTCTCTATGATTTCCTCATTCCACATCAACTTACACTTTACCTTGCATTTTTTGGGTAGAGAAACATCTGATTTGATTGACATGAGGGATCCCTAGACAAACTAGTATTCAACCCATAATGATATCACATATTAGTCAAGTAGGTTATGTAGATATAAAAACCCCAAAGTAAGAGAAATTGAAATGTAAAATTATTTTTTCCATACATGAAATTTGAAATGGATTTTTTCTTGTTTTGCTTGTGCACACATTTATGCTACAACATCAAATTCCTTTTCTTCATTTAGACATTTTGTTTTCCTTTTCTTCTATGCAACTCAATGTTCAATCTCATTCAAAGTATTCTCAGTCAATTCAATCTTTTGACCTATTCCATTACATCTCATCCATGTGTTCTCAACACCTACCACATTCATAATTTGAGGCCCTCACTTCTAAGAATGTCGTCATAATGGTGTGAATGTGTACTCCTAGAAACAACGTCTTTCAAGACACGAGTGCTCCATAACACAACTCTACATTACATTTTGAAAGAAGAGAGAGCCACCAAGATATGAGAAGAAAAATGACAAAACATTCCAATTTAACTTGTTTTTTAAATAGAGAAAACATTGAATATTCTCTTGTGGAAACAACGAAATCAATGAATACATGTTTCAGAACAATATTTCACTGGGTGAGTGACTAAATAATAGCTCAACGCCCACTTGGGATGGAATGCATCTTTTTGAACAGTGATAGAAACACAATATTTTCTATATTGTTCATAGGGAGTCTAGAGGTACCGGGCTTTATTGGAATCACATTGATTTCCTTCCAATGAATTAGTTACACGTGGTCTAATCACATTTTAATCCTTGTACGCCATTAGATCAAAATATCATTAAAGATCAAATATTTATAAATCGTCATTGATCACAAAACATAACTAGCTACTAAAATATTCAAACTTAGTCAATTGATGCCATTTTTCTCATCCAACAATTTGTAGCTATACAATGAATTTTTTCCCCACACTAAAATTTTAAATTTTTAAATTTATTATTTAGTTTTGACAAGTTCCACCTACTATATAACACAACCATAGTTTTTTGTTTTAATATAAGAGGTTCCACACCACATATTAGTTAGTGGTTGGGCCAAATACACTCCTCTATTAAGGTCTTGGACAATCAGTGGTTTCCACACAAGGTTATACATCCAACCCTAAGAGCGGTAAGGAGAAGGTAGGTATCAAGCAAGCCAAAAATATATGGAAGGAAGGGTGGACCCTAATAATAGGAAGGGGAACGTAGAAATCAAGGAAGTTAACAAGATAGGTAGGGAGGGGTATTGGAACCTAGCATGCACATAAAAGTTAATAATCAGAAAAACAGAACATATAAAAATCACACACAACAAAGAATGAAATGGATGGGGTGCAATGGTAATATTTATTGCTTAGCCAAAGGATAAATGATTTACAATTCTCAAGAAGCTCCTCATGATATTTTAAATTTAAACAAAAGAGATCTCAAGCGTTTTCAGGCAATCAGAACGTCAAAATGTTTGATAAACCTCCAAATGAATGTAACGACAAGGGTATGTGTTGTCACATCCCAATAATATCCACCTTGACAACAATTTGTTGATATCTTTAACAATGAATGAAACATCACCTTCCTGCAATAAAGGAGAAATCAAACACCACCACAACTTCTCTAACAACACTGGTTGCATAAACATGTTTGCATAGTTTACCTCCAGTGAATCAACATAACCACAAACTAAATTGTTGCAACCACTATAAGTGATACCCACCCTCCTCATATATCGAAGCACCCATACGTCTACGTGTAATGTCATGTACTTAAGCAACTCCACTTGCCCTACGTCCACAACACTAGCCAGCTTGCATCCATGTCCACCCTTGTCCCCTCTGCGCACCAGTAACGACACCTCCTGATAATACACTCAGAGACGACAATCCAGCTCATGACGTTCTTCTGGAAACCAACGACGACTCCTCACAACTACCTCTTCCATCCTTCTCCTCGACATCCCACCACATGAGACTCTCTTCAACCAATTCTGATACCACTTGTTAGAACCTAGCCTACACAAAAACTAATAACCAGAAAAAACACACGAGATATAACACTCACACACTAAAGAAAACGAAAGGGATGGGGTCAATGGTAATTTTTATTTGTCAACCAACGTAGAAATTGTTTACAATTGCAATGGTGATTGTTATTGTAATCTTTTAGTGGCTATAAATCCTCACCCATTAACCTCACATTGCAGTTTCGAAAGATACAATACATTTAAATTACTAACCCTGGTTAAAAGAATGGATTAACTTTGAATCTTTGATAGTCCGTTCTGTTTTTCCTAACAAGGAGTTGAGATCATTTCTAACCCTTCGATCCTAACGGTCATCTCGATCGAACGAGAAAAGATCAGACACGTGTCGATGAATCACTGATAAAAAAAATAGCGTGATTCCCCGTAAAGCCGGGGATCTCTAGACTCCAGAAAAGCTTGGGATCTCCTGTTTAACCAACGTCTTCACTGATGGTTTGCACTGTTTTCATAAACTCGAGCGGATTTTTTCCACCGCTCTTCAGCCGACGAAATGAAAAGGGACTTGAATGAGCAGGTCGATCGTGGAGGAGGTTCTATTGTTTCCACAGGAGGAAGTTCATGAGGCGGTTCAATCTAATATGCCCCTTAAATCTCAGCAATTAGCATGCATTCTACTCATATTAAAACACAACTACGCAATTAGTAGCCGAGTATCTTCTTGCGTCCATGAGGGGATAAGAGACAGAAGAACATGATGTTAAAGATGTCTAGCAGAAATTCTCTTGAACAACAGTTCATTAATCTGGATACAAGCTCCTCC